>OVBE01014089.1:0-12271 GCA_900406425.1 Iberis pinnata | reverse complement strand
GATATCCATTTTTATTTTCAAAATTTTAATTCAAAAATTGGTCCATTTTAAAATTTTAGTTTAAGAATCGACACATCTTTTTCATGTTAGATTGTACCTTTAAAATTTCATGACCAACCCTGAATTCAACAAATGTATAACCGACCTTGATTTTTTCACGTATAAACACAATACAAAACATCATAATTAACAACATAATAATAAACAAAGAGTTGTGCCGAGCAACACTTAGTCCAGTACGTAGTTACTAGCGTTGTCTCCTGGCACCCTGATTGCGGGATCGAACCACAAAATGGACATTCTAACTTTAACCTATTAACGGTCACAAAAAATATAATAATAATAATAATAAAAAGAGTTGTAGGATTCATAGTAACGAACATCAACGTCGAAAATAATTAAAAAGCAATTTGACGGTTGAATTTATTTGATGTTCTCAAATTAATACAGAGAAAAAGATGGAAGACATAAGAATAGAAAGATAATTACATGAATAAAAAATTAATGAAAATATATGTTTTATATGTACTCGTCTCATATTTTTAAAGTACAAAACAAAAACTTATATGTCAATAGAAATCCGAATTTTCTTATTATAGTGTATTGTTTGATTCTTTTTTGAAAATATTGATTGATTCTTAACTTAATAAACCTTGTAAAAGTGTGTCGTATGTGAAAGAGAACTACGAATCTTAGTTGATATAATTGGGGAACAAAAACAAATGTAAAGAAAAAGATAAATAACTCTTTCTTTTTCTCTCTTCTTTTTATAATTGTTTTAAATAAAACGAACACGAAAATAATAATGAGACGGCATGTATCCAGGACCGGCCCTGAGATTATAGGGACTTGAAATAAAATTAAAAAAATTTGAACTAATATTTCATGTATTTTTTAATTTGGGCCAATATATATATATTTTTTAAAAAATTGGAGACTTATAAACTATATAAAATAAAATAAAAAATCAGAGGTCACAAACATATATTTCACTAGGTTTTGCTCATAACCGGCTCTGCATATATCGTGAATTTTTATCTTTAGTGGTGAATTTGCTTGCTAGTGTGACATTTTTGTTGATATTTCATCTTCATCCACGACACAAAAATAAATAACGCAATACAAAATAAATTAATAACAATAATTGAGGAATGGGGCCTTCATGTTATCAGAAAAGAACAACAATGAGAGCCTATTAAGTGCTTTAAGAAACGTTTACCCATTGTTTGGTAAATTGATTATCATAATATATGGTTTCCATTGTTTATCTTTGAATTAAAAATAGTGATACATGATAATATATGCTTTAATATGGATCATTATTCGCTAACGAACAATTGCTTTTATCCATTGTTATAAAAAGTTATATTTTTAAAAGGGACACGATTATAAAAAGTTATCGTTAAACACTAACTAATCGGATGTGTGAAACTTTAGTCCTTAAACATCTAATTAATGTTTTTTCTATTTTGTACGACCGCCGTTTAAAGGTCATATACAAAATTATAACACACTTAAAGAATAATGGCACTTTTCATAGTAAGATTAGGTGTTTAATTGGTTTTGTAGCGTTAACTTTTTTTTTTTTTTTAAAGTATGATCTTTTGGTTTCAAATTTTCAATCTAATTTTAAACAACAAATTTGCATGCTTTAATTTATGGTCATTTCGACTTAGAATTTTGCAGTTATAATAAAATTTATATAAGAGTTCGCCCTAATCGCTTTTGGGATTCTCCCAGACACGTTTATCAAGGTTACATCGGATATGGTTCTGATTGGCGTTGGCGTCGTTTTTTTTCTTCAGCTATTCGTTTATCCTACTGTCTCTGCTGTTTTTTGGGTTCAGGTTCGCATCTTTTTGTTCATTTGTTGTCATCCGAGATCTATGCCTTTCACCGGAGCACCGCAAGCTTAGTCAGTCACCGCCGCCACCCCTGTGTCGCCGGTCTCTTTTTGTTGTTCTGCTTCGCCGACCTCCCTTATCCTATGAACAGCCCAACTCCTTCGTGGGATTTTCCAACGAAAAATTTTACAGCTTCACTAAATATGAGAACATCGACTTGGAGTTTATCCGATGATAGCTCTCCTTCTTCTGTGAAGATCCGTGCCCATTATTTTTATGTCTTCTATATGCTAATCTCTAGGTCTAATTGGTTTCAAAATAATCAAAATTTGTGGTATCATGTCTTGATTAGTTTGAATATTGTTGGGTCTGATTTAGTTAGTATACTAAAACTATTGCCTTAGAGGGATGGTTGTGAATGATTTATCTGGATCGGTGGTTATGCTTGTAAACAATCTTATTTCCATGTGCAGTCTTCTTTAAATTATTGGTTTCATTGGTTGCATTTCAATATAGTTTTAGACATGGTGTCGAAATTTATTACCGTTTTCATGTGGTATTTTACTGATATATGCAGTCTTTGGTTCCTCTTTGGAATCTTATTGTCGGATTATCTCTTATGTTTTTCAAAATTACCTTGTATTGAGGTTTCTACTAAACTTTTTTTAGTTTGTTTTAACGATAAGGGCTTCGTCCCATATATTAGCAATGGTTTCTCCTTTGTTGTAGATACATGACAATTTGTGTAACTCAATCGTGTCTTGGCATCCTCCTTTCCAAAGCTTCAACGATAACGATGTTATTGGAGTCTATTGAAAGGCAAGCTTTTCCGATTGTTGAAAACAACATTTCATCCATATGCTTAGGAATCACAATCGATGAATACTAAAGATTCTATCATGATGATTCGCCTTGTTATTTCGATTCTATCTATCTATTTTCGTTTATTATCGTTTTTAACACTCTCCTACATTGATGTTAGTAGGTCTTGTGTTGTTATTTGTACTTTTTGCTTTTTTAATGGAGATTAAATTCTATGATAATAAAATATTCAGTTTGACAAAAAAAAAGCTTATATATGTGCGTTATATAACAAAACCAAGAGCATTTCAATCATATGTATATTATTCTCTTTTTTTCGCTATCAAATGTATATACTACCATGAAATTTTGGTGTTAGCATTTTAATAGATTGTATGAGCGACATTTTATTGCATAACACTTTTCATATTTCAAGAGTCGATTTTAAGGATGGCACACTCGATATTTGGGGTATTTTAGTATACATGGATTTATATCCGAATTCGGAATTTTTGGATATCCAATATTCATATATTTTAAAAAATCAGGATACCCACAAATATACGGGATCTGAATCCAGTTTTAAAATGAAATAAAAAGCTATATTTTTAATATAAAATTAATTAATTTATAAGTAATAACATTTTATATATTAAAAAATAAACAAAGTTTAAATATATAAGTATTTATATTAAATAAAATAACATATATTTTGAATATATGTATATATATATTTAAAATATATGTAATATCGTCTGGATCGTATATTAGAATTTACAATTTTTGATATCCGGATATGGATCCAAACTTGTACGGATTATAGATTTTACTATCCAAAATTCAAATTTTGACTCTTCATCTATTTAGATTTTTAGATCGAATTAGAGCTTAGTTATCGGATAATAAATCCCACCACCGTAGGTGGATTCCATGAAATGTCTATTTATTTTATAATCTATAGTGATCTTTTTTTTTTTTCTCATATAATCAACACGAGAGAGAGTATTTACACTGAAACCAATGAACCAATAACAAAACCAAAAAACTGAAAACAGGAGGATCACAAACGACCAACACCTCGAAACAGCAATACTTAAGAGGCTAAACACTTCTCACCGTCGAAAACATGGTCTAGCCACGAAGGCCACCCAACCGCAACATACGACTGCCACTGACGTCTTTTTGTCACGCTAAGCGCGATGAGATGAGAGCCTCTATTGCAGTGCCTCTGATCCAAAACAACCTGCCACTCAAAAGCATTGTCTATGGTATTAACAAAAACAGCCACCCTATCTTGAAAAGAAGGCCACAACGAAGGGTTATTAACTGCCTTTACAAAACAACTATTTTCCACAGCAATAATAGCTTTAGGAAACTTTAGGTCCTTAATACTTGTGATTAACCATAACAGTGATTCAAACCACGCATCTGACTCCGATGCACACCCAAAAAAAGCCTTCTACTATGAAGGACACCAACTCCAAGGGAGTTCCGTGCAACCCAAGCACCCCCTGCTTTCTTCAAGTTCGGGTCCCAAGCAAAACCGATATTAAATTTTATCCATGGCGGTTTTGGTGGTATCCACTTTCGATTAATCGCGCCTGTCCTTCTTCCCGGTAAGGACACTCCAATATTCGCATTAACTTGAGCTTGTAACCAAATGTCGGCGTCTTGATTCCACTTGAGAACCGAAGCATCAATCGGGAAATATCTACCTTCCATACACCAAAGGTTCCTGGATTTCCAAAGTCCCCATAAGATCCACGGTACTTTCTTAAAATGATGGAATTCTGCTCGATTTTCTAAAATTAAGCTTAACAGAGAGCTTAAGTTTGATAATACGGAAGAGATGTGAAAACCTTCAGGGGGACCAACCGTTAACGCCAAAGCCCACACAAGTCTTGCCCTAGGACAGGAGAACATACAGTGATTAATACATTCAACCTCATAACCACAAAAGGCGCATCTTGGATCCACCCTCATGCCTCTTCGTAATAAAGAATCTACCGTTGGTAGCGCTTTGCATAAACACTTCCATAGAAAGTGTTTGATTTTGGGTGGGGCTAAAACTTTCCAAACCAATTCCTTTAGAGGATTCAAAGACGGGCCTTCTTCTTGGGTTTTTAAGTCATCTTCAAATTTCCTTTTGAACGCTATCTCATAAGCTGATTTAGCAGAGTACATACCTGAGATTGAATGCTTCCATATGTAATAATCATTTTTTGACAAAATTGGTTTTATCTTTTTAATGTCACATATATCCTCTTGATAAAACCAATGCTGAAGCTTTTCATCATCCCACTTCCTTGTACTAGTATTAATTAAATCCCTTACCACCATATCAATGTTGATAATGGGTTGCTTGATAAGCGGAGTTCTTAACACTTCTTCTCCTACCCACGGGTGAGTCCAAACAAGGCAAGATTCACCATTACCAATCTTCTTTCGGATGCCCTCCTTTAATAGGTCTCTTCCATGTAGAATACTTCGTCATCCGAAAGAGGGTGATGAACCTAGATCAGCCTGAAGAAAAGAACAATTCGGAAAGTACCGGCTTTGAAGAAAAGATCCACACAAACTGTCCGGGCATGTTAAAATCTTCCACGCCTGTTTTCCGAGTAAAGCGAGATTAGTGCTTTCTATATCTTTAAAACCCAAGCCTCCCAAATGCTTCGGGAAACACATCTTCTGCCAACTAACCCAATGGACCTTCTTTTTATGTTCTGATACATTCCACCAAAATGCTGCCATTTCTTTTGTCAAAGCGTCGCAAGTTGTTTTAGGAAGTTTAAAACAAGACATAGCGTATATCGGCATTGCTAAAGCCACCGCTTTTATCAATACTTCTTTTCCTCCTTGCGATAGCCACCTTCCAAACCAGCCAGACATCCGTCCTTTTACTTTGGAGTGAATAAATTCCAGTAACTTAATTTTTGATCCACTAAACGCTTCTGGAAGTCCTAAATACGTTCCCGCACCCCCTTCGCTTGATATCCCAAAAAAGTCTTAAAAAATCTGCCTCATAATTGGGTCAATCTTACTTCCAAAAGTGATAGATGACTTTGCCACACTAATACTTTGTCCCGAACCAGCTTCATAATCCTTTAGAATGGCCCACAAGACAACACATTGGCTCAATTCAGCTTTACAAACGAACAAACTATCATCCGCGAAAAGCAGATGGTGAATGTTCGGCCCGTTAAAATGAAACTGAATCCCTGTAATCGCTCCTTGGGCAGCCGCCCTATTCAGCATGTGAGATAAGCCTTCCGTACACAATACGAATAAAAACGGAGACAAGGGATCTCCTTGTCTTAGTCCTCTTCTGGGTAATATTGGGCCAAAAGGTCTGTTATTGATCAGAACTGAGTACTTAACCGAGGTGATGCACATTAAAACCCATTCAATCCACGTTCTATCAAAACCCAAAGCTGTGAGTATTCTTTCCACATAACTCCATTCAACGCGATCGTACGCCTTTGACATATCAGATTTTAACGCCAAGAAGCAGTCAAATATCTTCGGATTAGACCTAAGGTTGTGTACTACTTCATGTGCAATGATAATATTATCTGAAATCAATCGACCCGTTACAAAAGCTGACTGCGTGGGTGAGACCAACTGATTCATAAAGGGCTTCAATCTTTCCACTAACACTTTCGAAACAATTTTGTACAACACAGTACACAAGCTTATGGGTCTCAAGTCGGTCATCTTTGATGGATTAGGAGCTTTTGGCAAAAGGCAAATATTTGTAATATTCCATTCTTGAGGTAGGCGTTTCCATCTAAATACATCTTTCACTTCCTTCGTTACTGCTGGACCTACCTCCTTCTAGCAGCTTTGGAAAAAAATTCCACTAAAGCCATCACATCCAGGCGCGCTCTCTGGTTTTAAAGAGAAAACTGCTTCCTCAATCTCCTTTGATGAAATCGGTTTTGTGAGACTTAGATTCATCGTCGATGTAACACGTTTTTCAAAACCAATAAAAACCTTCTCCAACTGATCCGGGCAGGATGATGAGAATAGATGATTAAAATAATGTATTGCTATTTTACCTTTCTCATCTTCCCCATTTTTCTTTAATCCATCCTTGTCTTGGAGATATACTAGATGATTCTTTTTCCTTGAATCCTTTACACTTTCATGAAAGTATTTTGAGTTCCGATCCCCTGTTTGGAGCCATTTTTCCCGACTCTTTTGCCTCCAAAATACTTCCTCTTCCTTGTAAGCTCCAGCTAGATTTTGTTTAAGGATCCACACTTTCTGTTGAGAAGGCATTACACTATCAAACTCTTTTTCCAAGTCCTTCTGAATTCTCTTAATACTCACATTTGAATTTGTTGGATTCTTTCTTTTCCAAAATGAAATATCCTTCCTGCACCTTTCCAACTTTTTAGTAATATTAGACAGTCCCTGTTCTGATCTTTGTTTCCACACTTTTTCTATAATATGCCTTACATCTCCATATTGTAGAAGCCTCTTATCAAAACGGAACTGAAAATGATAGTTGTCATCGGAGTTCAGCAGTTTAACTAGAACAGGCCTATGATCCGACCCATTCCTATCCATAAAAACCTGCATCACAGAGGGAAACTTAGCAGTCCACTGATCATTGGCAAAACATCTATCAAGGCATGACTTAACCCACGACCGACCTCTCTTACCAATCCACGTAAATCGGTCTCCTTGACTGCGTAATTCCTTCATACTATAACACTGAATCATATTGATGAACGCCTCAAAAGTCTTCTCTGATCTAAGATTACCACCAATCTTTTCTCCATTATGCAAGATATCATTATAATCCCCCACCATACACCAGCTAGCCGATCTTTTAAGACCAATTCTAGAAATTCTTTCCCAAACATGCATTTTTCCTTTCTGATACGGTGATCCATATATAAAATATACATAAAAAGAAGCAGACTTTAATACAATATAGGCGTCGATAACATTTTTATCCGCATACAAAATATCAACCTGAGTTGAGTGTTTCCAAAAAACTGCCAAACCCCCACTTAAACCTATTGGGTTCACTGTGAAAAACCTATTAAATCCCAACCAAACACTCAAGTCTTCCACCACATCTCTATTCTTTTTGGTTTCCATTAAAAAGATTATGTCTGGAGCGCAGGATATGCTAAGCTCCTTCAAACGCGGAACTGTCAAGTTTTTATTTATACTGANCACTCATGGCTCGTGTGGCAGCCCCTTATCGACTGCCACAACTTGTTTCCTCTTTGAGGCTATCAAGTATTGCCTGAGATCTTCACAATCCTTTCTCTTTGAACCACTCCCTTCATACTCTCTTCCATCCGTAATCATCAACGTCTGCATATCTTGCGCATCCCTTTGTTCTTTCAACCTGAGCTCCTTTGGTGGCCTTCTTCTTTTTGCCTTCTTATCTTGGCTTGTCCCGGTACCGAAATCTACCCTATACATAGGTTTCGACTCCGTTGGACTAAAAATTTTTCATTCAGGTTGACTACTTATCTCTGTGAATCTGCTTTGAATGCGAGAAAAGGCGGATATTCTCGAGTTTTGTCTTGAGGATGCAGCCCGAAAGGAAGCCCCCATAAATTTAGTCTTCCCTTGTACATTCCCTTTTTGGTTATCTTGATCTGCCTTAAACTCGAAAATCAACCCTTTACCTTTGTTAACATCAGACGATATTTGAGGAGCTGATTCAAGACGCAATATAGATCTTTGTCCCCTTGGATCACCAGCCAGGCTATTAAAAGATTGCTTAATTCTTTCGATTCTTATAATCTTTTCAGCTCCCGTTGCAGACATTAAATAAAGACGCATTTCTTGCATCACATCCGGAGCTACCTTTAACCTCCCCGTATTCATATCCATACCCACTTGGTCCTCTGTTAACACCCCAAAGAGAGGATCTTGTGGCTTGAGAATAGGAGGCACTTCATTATCCTCCATTGAAGATGTTTCCCTGTCCTGTTCTTCCACACTATTCTGTTCACAGTTGCTTTGATCATGAGTGAGACCTTGACATCCATAACACCTTTTTTGGATCTTTTCATAGTCATAGAGGACTTTGACTATTTCCCCTACTGGTGTCCTGACTAAACGGTACCTCCGAAGCCTCCTGTTAACATTTATTAAGACCTGAAGACGCACATAATCATGGTTTTGGGGTTTGAGAGGATCAAAAGCCACCACCTTCACTACACCAACCAAGTCCCCAAGGGAAGTTAGCAACTCCTTTGTGTAGTAGTTCATCGGCACATTTCTGAGCCGAATCCAAACAAGCATCGTTTGGAGAAAATCAGCATTTGTGCTCTCTGTCCATCTTTCCAGGACAAGACCCCACTGATTAAAGGTTTGAGCCCCTTTGTTAAGGACCATTAACAGATCTGGTTCATATTCAAAGAAAAATTGGAACCTATCTTGGGAGAGAGCCACGCCCCTAACCCTCTCGTAGAATTGCCACTTACGCGGCATATCCAAAATGAGACTTGACATACTTTGACGGCTCGGATTAAGGGTACGACCGACGAGGCTTAACCGATTTTGAATCGTTGAGCTAAACTCCGGTCGGTCTGGGATGTCGAAAGGCTCTTCAGAATCTTCTAATGTCATCTTCTGAAACATCTTGTGAATGTTATTCGTCATCAGAGAAAGAAATTTGAAGTCGGTTTCAGACCGTAGCTTCGACTATTGCGGTGGATCGGACCAAAAGACGGTGGCTCTGGTGAAATTAGGGCAAGACTACAGTGACTCAAAAGATATTTTCGGGATAGAAAGGGGAAAAAACCCAACCTGAGCTCTATACGTACTTAGGCAAACCTTCTGAAAGAGCAAGAGGGTCCTAAGAGCAAGAGAGACCTTTGTCGAAATGAATCTATAGTGATCTAGAATAATGTTTTTCAAATGATCTGTTAAAATAACTAAAACCCTAACAAATTTTACCAAAAACCAAATAAACCCCTAACAGTGAAACCCTATAACTTAGGTGAAAATCTAAATGTCCGAACAAATGGAATACAAAAGTTAAGAAAAGAATGTTAAAAAGCAAAAAACATAATGAAAAGAAAGTTGAACATATGCCTCTGGTTTGGCAATGATGGCATAAATCTATCGCAATCGAATAAATTTCTGAAACAAAATAATTATAAGCAAAACTATTATTTAAAGAAAACAATATGTAGCTTTACTTTTTTTTTTCACCGAAATATTGCTTTACTAGGTGCGCCAAAAGTTGAGAGACCCTATCAAGTAGTGTATATAACTCCATGCACATGAGACGAATATGTTTAGTCACTAGCTCCAACATATAAGCTATGCTGTTTCACTTATTTTATATAAGGTTATGTTGATTTTTGGATAATACAAAAGATATTAACATCACTTAATTATATAAGTAATCATGTTTATAGTGAGTCAAATGTTTTGTAAAATTTTAAGGAGATGATGCAAACAAAAAAAACATCATTTATGGGATGGGACTGTAAAGGTGTCAATTGGACCTATCCGCGTTGATGTGTGTCTGTTCGTATGGACACGTTTTTTTGTGAACGCTAAATGGACAATCTCGCATGAACACTGAACAAATTATATTCGCGTCCAATAAGGTTTGTGTCCAAATAGGCTTGTCCACAGATGTCCAATAATAGTTTTTGTGGTTTTCATGTTAGCAACAAAAATTGTTGCCGGTTTTTATATAAACTACAATATCACATAATTTTTACAAAAATTTGTAGTGCGTTTATATGTAAGAAATTTTTTTTTTATTAAACTTTAATTTTGATTTAATATGTGTCATTTTTAAATTGTCACAATATTAGTGTCTTTTATAATTGACGTTAATTAAAATGAGTAATAACATCAATTATTGATTGATTTTTATTTTATATCTTGCATTAAAATTTTAAAGTTATACGAATTATAAATAATTTATATTGTTTTAATTATATATTAAGACCAAATATTTAATATTATTTATTAATCAATAATTATATATAAAATATTNAAAATTATTAGTTTTGTGATATGTCAAATCCCAATTTTTGTAATGACCCTAACAATATTTTCTTCAAAATTGATTGTATCATATTGATACTATATGTTATTATAAATGTAGTTGGTGGATAAAATCCATTTTAATTATGAGGGACCTAATTATTATATAGAAATTTTGGCATTTAGAGAATAGTGTGGGCTTAGGTGGATTTACAGCAAAGCCAAATTCAAAAGTTGGAATGATTTTAATGGTAGAAAACACAGAATTGGGGATTTTGCTTTTTGTGTGACTCATATAGTCACAGGTCATTCATGACAAAAAAGAAGCCACCATGTGACCCTCTCTTCTACTCACTATATTTAGCTTTTTTTTTCCTAATATTTTTATCCAACTAATTTGACTAATTTCACTTATATGCTGTATGCATATTGGTAAAATATCTACTTCTATTTTAGTACATACATATTTCTATTTTACTATATAAAATGTTTTGATTAAAATGATATAGATTCAAAACTTCTGTTTTTTTCACTTAAAACAGTTTATTTATTATACAGAAGTTTTTTATCATTAAAAATAATTTATTTATTATATATTGAAACATTTCAACTAATCAATAAAAATCAATATTTTATCATTAGCTACAAAATATTTAGGTGCTGATTGGTAAGTGTTGTATATTTATATTTTTTGCTGTATAAAGTTAGCTGTAGAAATTATTGCTTTCCCTTAATTTTTTTTTTGTAGAATAATCCTACAACTTCTAAAGCAATTAAATATATGCTTTAAAAAAAATGTTAACATGAACAAATAAAAAAAAGTAAAGTTGTAGTTTTTAAAAGTGACATAGAAATATGTAGGACCCACTTAATAAAATTAAAGACTGATTGACAATTATATTATGCTGTAAAAAAAAATAGTGTTGTTTACAGCATTCACAACACGAAACAATCAAGCCATTAATATTGTTTAAATTTGCATAAAAACACAAGCATCTTATTTTGAAACAAGAGAGAAATTATAAAATTTTATATGTCGAGGTGGGGAATGTGTATATTATGTGAAATATCTTAAATAAATTCAAAATCTACTAACACAAAATATTACTATAAATTTTGAACGAAAATCATATTTAAATATTTTCGATTTTATATCCAAAGATCTAAATAATCATTATTTCGCGTGACTATTATCTTTAAACTAAAATGATATTTCTCTTACCAAAAATTTGAATCTATAATCTTCAAAATTCAAATGTACAAAACACAATAGAAAAAAACACTAAAACATTAGCCCTTTAGCTTTTCTTTTCTTTTTTGAATTTTATTTCAACTATGAACAAATAAACATTTAGCTAATTTCCATCCCTTTTTTTTTNCTCTATTTCTTGGAATTCGAAAATAAAATAATACGGATCTCCAAAATAGATATGCATGGTAGTCAACAAAAGCACTTTTTGGACTTTAAATTATTTGACCAAAATAATGGTTTTCATTATAGACTTATAGTTAAGACACAAGCGACACAATTGGGACACGTGGGCTTATAAGATGTTTTAAAATTTTAAAATATAAGATATTTTTATTTATATAAATTTTTAAACTATTAGATATTTTGTAACTAAAATAAAATAATAGAATAC
>OVBE01014088.1:0-12272 GCA_900406425.1 Iberis pinnata | reverse complement strand
TGGTAGAAACCGAAATAGAAGAGATTAGATAAACAATTGAAAACTGAAAATCAAATTAAATAGAAAAGATAGAACAAGGTTTACAGAGAAGTTTTTAGAATAAAAGCTAGAATGCCTTAGGTTTTCTTTCACAAGTGTTTTNAACAAAGTCTGATTTTTCACTTTTTTAAACCCGATATCGGCCGGTCCAACCGGTACGGCTGGCCAATATCGGTATCGGTCAGTCTTTACTCAGATAGCAGCCGGTACAAGTTGATCGGTACACCTGTATCGGGCCAGGTGTACCGGTTGCTTCTGCCCGGTATCACTTCAGTGCATCTTGTATCGACATGCCTCCAACCGGTACACCTCAACCGGTACACCTCAACCGGTACAGGTGTATCGGTTGGAGGGTACCAGTTCTGTCCTTTCTGGCCGGTACCGGTCCAGGTTGACCGGTACGAGTGATCGATATGAGCTCCGGTTTGACTTCTTAAGCTCCTTTTTGACTTCTTTTCTCCCGGTTTTGACTCGGTTAAGCTCCATCATCCTTAGGTACCTGAAATATGCAAAAGAATGCAAAATGCAACCTAAACTATTCTAAATGCAAATGAAACTAATCAAAACAAGAACTAAATCGATGCCTAAAGTGGATAAAAACACAATACATCAATGGACATGATGGGAGTTGACATTATTCGAGTGATGGACATGATGATAATGGTGGACTAAGTCATCCCGAAGGACATAATGTAATCGATGGACCAAGTAGATATAGTGGAAGAACCGTGAATGAAGGAAAACATGATGTGGGTGGAAATTATCCAACTGATGGACATGATGGGAGTGGTGGACTAGATCATCCTGATCGAAATGATGTAATCGATGGACAGGATGTATTAGTTGGACATGATAGCATTATTGGAATTTCTCGTGGTGGTGGACATGGTCAACTTGGTGGAAATCCAAAGATTCGTATTACTGTGGAGGTTGGTAGACATGATAGGTCTAGTAGACGTGCAGAACTAGGGGGAGCAAAATTAATAACGTCTGATTTTCCTCTGCAAGGAGACAATACTGTTAAAAGATGCTTGTTGTTTTCTGAAGCGGAGGAAACAAAGTGGACAAGATTTAGTGGTATTTAATGATGGACAAAACTTCGATAACGTGGAAACCTTAGGTGATAGTTCGTGTCGTGGCCATGATGTTAGCGATGATGATGGTGGACATAAAAGAGAGACGACCTTTAACAACAATGCAAACCATATTTTTGTAATCGATCCGGAGCCATTTCGAGACAACATGAGGATGATAAGAAGTGATAAAGGAAACATGAATTTGAAGAAAGGGGACGATGCACTATATGCTGGCTTGGTATTCAAAAACAAGGCTGAATTGCATAACGTAATATCAGTTTACTCTATGAAAATGTTGTTGAGTTTCAAAGTGAGAAGCTCAGAAAAAAGGGTGACTGTGATTTGCGAGGACAAGAAATGCGATTGGAGGATATATGCTACAAAACAAAAGGACTATGAGAATATGGAAATTAGAACGGCAAATCGGAAACAAACATGTGATGTCAAATCACGATCCCATTACAATAAGAAGGTGAATGTTGAAATACTAGGTGAGCTACTAAAGTCAAAATATGCACATGGACAGAAGGGACCTAGAGCTTGCGATGTACCAAAATTAGTATTAGCGGATTTAAATGTCACTATATCGTATATGAAGGCTTGGAAAACAAAAGAGATCGCCGTGAGAAAGGCAAGAGGAAATGATGAAGATAGTTACCAGTTCTTGTCCACATACCTGCACTTGCTGAAGACATCAAATCCAGGGACCATTACAACTGTGAAAACTGTGAAGTCGGTAATGGGAATACATTTTTTAAGTACCTGTTTTTCGCTCTTGGGGCTTCCATCGCATGTTTTAAGTATCTACGAAATATTATTGTCATTGATGGGACACATACGAAAGGGAAATACCAAAGCTGTCTGGTTGCGGCCAGTGGATAAGATGGCAACTTCCAAATATTTCCATTAGCTTTTGGAGTAATTGATGGTGAAAACACAGCCGGGTGGACATGGTTTTTTAGCCAATTGACTTAGTTCATTACTTATAGTGAGGATCTAGTCTTCATTTCCGATATGCATTAGTCCATATATGCAGGGTTGCGAAACGTTTATCCACTTGCAAAACATGGGGCTTGCGTAATCCACCTGTGTAGGAACGTTAAACATAAGTTCAAATATGATGACCTTGCAGCCATGGTGTCAAACGCGTCAAGAGCATACACCATCGGTGATTTTAGATATTGGTTTGAGAAGATCCAACATCGTAACAAAAATTGTGCGCAGTATTTGGTGGATATTGGGTTACCTCATTGGACACTCGCATATTTCTTAGGTATGCGTTATAACCTTATGAGTAGCGACATATCAGAATCGCTGAACGCTATACCGCAACAAGCATTAGAGTTACCTATTGCAACAATGGTGGAATCCATCCAAACGATGTTGATGCAGTGGTTCTGCACAAGGAGAGAAAAATCAAGAAAGACGTCCACGAGATGTACACCACAAATCAAAGACATGCTTATTGATCATTTAAAAGACGCCACCGATTTTGCTGTAATAACATCAACTAATTGGATATATCAAGTAAATGATTGTAATGGGTGCGTTTTTATAGTTGATTTAGAAAAAAACTTGCACTTGTAGGGTCTTTGATGTGTTGTTGGTGTCATGTTGTCAAGCGCTAGCATGTGTTGGAATACAAAACATAGACATCTACTGTCTTGTTGGGGAGTGTTATTCGGTTAAAACCTGGGAGAAATATGGAAAGAGAAAATACTACCACCAGGAAAAGAGCAAGACATCGATGTTCTGGTTAATGATGAAGATGTCCACCGACCGAATACAAAAAGAGGATCCGGGAGACCAAAAACCACTAGATTACCATCAAGAGGCGAACACACGATATGATTTTGTCTATTTTCGCTTAATAGAAGGTAACAAATAAAAATGAAACTAACAAACACACATATTGCAATGGGTGAACAGGAAGTGCACAAGGTGTAAGAAGCATGAAATAATAGGACAAGCTAAAAAAACCCAATTTAGATGAACGATTATTTTCGGGTATTGGGGAGTAGTGTCTCGGCGTATTTTAGGAAAATCCATATTCGAAGGGGTTGGTTTTTGACGAGTATGGACATCTATATGAAGTGCAAGTTTTTGGGTAGACAAAGAAAATGTGGTTCCTAATTGTGCTGATAGAAAAACATATGGGATATTAATTTTTGGTTATGTTAATTTGAAAGATAATTTAGAAATTGCGAATTTATTTGATGGTTAAATTATTAAATGTGATGGAAGAACACATATTAAAAATAGAATTCGCCTATTTTAGATGGACAATGTCAATATGAACAATACATGTAACTGAACTTGTCCATCGTTAGGTTCAGTCTTACCAAAGCACAACGGAATATGGGCAATGGTCCATGATTGAGAGACCGTCTAATTGTTATAAGTTTTGAAATTACTGTAGAGAAGTACTATACCGTGAGTGAAGATATACCATAAACGTATTGTTTTGAATGGAAGAAACGTAAGTAAATAATGGAAACATATTGAATTGTCCGAATTGAGGAGTTAAAGACATGAAGATTTAAAAACGTAGAGCATAGTTTAGATTAATATTTGAAACATCAAAAGCAAAAGAGGACATCATTTTTAAAAGTTGTGGAAAAGGAGAACTTAAACTTAGATTCATTAAAGTGACAAATAATTGCTAAGTGATTGGGTGGAGGTACTCCTCATAGAGGTCAATAGCATAATGCGTACGCATGTTGTCCATCATCTCATCATTGATTGCAGAGAAGTCAACTTGTTGCGCATAGAACTCAATAAATTTGATGGATAGAAGACCGCAATCTCTGGAACGCTCGTTGTGATATACATTAGGTAGCCTGGCATGGTGGAAGGCAACCAGAGTAGACATTGGTGCTAAATCAGTATCCACCAACTGGTTGACGACCAAAACAATGATCTCGTCCACCGGTTTCATAATCTCATCCACTTGCTCCATGGTAAACCCGCTCTTAAATGAGTCATATATGTCAAACTGACCTAGTTTCAAGTCAATGACAAGTCCAACCCAGTGTTCCTTCCCCCAATTCATTGATGCGTATACCGTGTTGACAACGAAATATCACAATAGTTTGTTAAAGCGGCTAGGGACGAAACCTTGAACTGATTTTTTTATAGAGCTGTTCCATTTCCATCCAGCAACCGTTCCCCTAATCTGGAATCGAGCATGTGCTTCAACCAAAAAACGAATGAACCAGCTGTTTAGAATAAAAACTCCGTTATGAACTAACATTTCTCCATGTCTACGCCAAATTAGACTCAAGAGTGCTTCAACATGCTAACATAAAAAAATATAATCAATGATGAGTTAAAAAGCGGCATGAATGAGTTAAAAACCACTGACTGGTGTATCAATCCATTTTTGTGGAGTAGCAATGTCCTTAAAAATCGATTGAGGCACCGTATGTCCATCAACAGTGTAAGTTCTACAAAATGCTTATTAGTAAGTAGCATAACTAATGCAAGTAAGCAGTTATGAGATTTGAGTGCATATACTTACTTACCCTTGTGCTTTTTCAATGCAGCATTGAATTTTTTCTTCAAGTAGACATCGAATTTTGTAAATGAATCGTGGACAGGCTCTGGAAGGAAAACACTCACCGGTGTGACAGTTTGCCGATATCTTTTAGGACGTCTGATTACCCTCTTATCATGCACCTCATCGACCACCATTGGTCTTTTCCCTGACTTTTTAAGCTCAACGAGGGTGGTATTATCCTAATCTTCGCCATCAGGTTCGTGTCTAGACGGCTCTGCCTGATCACAGACATCCTACATATTAGTAGATTGGTCATTATGGTTAAAATAGTGAAAGATGGACAATATGATAGTTAGGGACAAGAAATGTATGCATTGATAAGTGATAATAGTACCTTCTTCCCTGACTAACGTCCTTGTTCGAGACCCAATGAAATGCCACTATCAGTTGGATCGTCCTCCTGATGAGACGTATAAGTAAGTAATTTGTCCACTACAATGATGTCTACGACATTAAAACAATATACAAATGTCTATCTTAGTAGGTTACCAATTTCTCATCAGAGATTTCATTGCCCTCCTCCATAGGAAAGTCAGGCGTTAGCTGCAGAAAGACAAAATACACTTTAAGCAATATGATGTACCTTATCGATGTTTAGTTTTAAGTATATTGTGGAAATCATTATGGTTATTACCATGTCCACCAAGTCATAATTATTAATGTGATTGAGATGTTCATGTGACACCAGCTGGTAATTTGGAATAGGGATCGTATACATGGGGAAATCTACAGGTAAATAAGGTTTTAAGGTCGGGGTCGGGGTCCCACTAACATCAATACCATAATCTTCATCTAACTACTCAATTCGAAAATTGGCATGTTAGGGAAACATTTCGCGTATAACTGATATTTTAAAGAAAATTTCATATCCACCTAATATTTGGGGGTCGTCCACGAGGTGGATGGTTGTTGACGACGGGGTACAATTGGTCCTTCAATATCGTATTCCTATATATTGGACAGAACACGTAAATTTACAATCGGGTTTACAGAAAACAAGTATATAATCAAAAATATACGCACTAACCGTGGATAATGAGATCTTACGGTCCGAGTCGTCCATAAGGCCAATAGTTTGATTGCTATATGGTGTTTTCTGATGGACAATATTATCATTAGGAAAATGTCTTGTCTACCAATACATAAATGAATATATGACTAGTACCTTAACTGGTGGGGTCATATGCACTGTCTGGGACAACGCGCCCTTGCACTCTCTCCGCAAGCACATCCTGAAATAACTAAATATTAGCTTGGAAGACAAGATTAACTTCCATGTACAATATATGTCCATATGTCCCCTATAAGATATTTAATATTCATAATGCTATAAAACTTGTTACCTTTTCGGTGGACAAAAGCTTCAACTGCTCCATCTTGTCTATCGGTAAATCCTCTTGTCCACCGTGCACATCCTATACATGTCTATATTTCAATAACTTGTCAAATAGTTGTGTATTACTATATAAATGTCTAAAGTATTAACAATTGTAATGCTTCCACTATATGTTGTTACCTCCTCTATGACCTGAATATTAACGTATGTCATCGACTCACATTGTTCACTCTCGTGGACAACCTTAACACAAAAAATGGAAAAACACTTAATCCATTGAGATAATACATATCTAACCATATACAAGTATATTGATGTTTACTTACATTGAATGCACCCACCAGAGATTTGCTGAGGTCTAAAATCACCCCAGCAACTTCGTTGTCAATTTTGTCCTGATATATATACTTTGGCTTCAGTATATATAGTCTGTACTAGACATCATGTTTATATGAAAAAATATTCTCTGTTTTTGACATATGACCATCGTCATTCTTGTTTGTGATAGACTCGTCCTGCCCCTCTTCGTCCATATCCTGGTAGGTAAAATTGTATCATTGATTGTGGAAAGTCATATCATAATGTCCATCTGGACAATACGAGTTTCAATTGAAAATAGAAGACAATATTAGCGTACCTCTTCTGAGGAACTCTCATCGTCAGAATCATCTCTTGAAGGTAGTTCTACTGTAGGGATGTAACGCCTCTGAGCCGTCACATCTTTAGGATGCATCCCACTAACATTCTCTCCTACATTCTTCTCAACGGTGTCCTAAATATAAATTAATATGTTCAATTGGTATTTTCATGTCCATTTTATAGAGGCATCGTTTGATAATGTGATTACCTTCTCAGTTAAAATAAATTTGTCTTGTTTCAGTGTTGCGGTGGACACTTTACCTTTTATTTCGTCCACACGATAAAGCACAGTATGTCAACCAAAGTTATACGTTATAGTCGATAGCCTAAGTTTTTTAAACTCTTCTTACTTACCACGAATCCTCCTCCCAGTGACTTTGTGGGGTCTGCAATCACCCCAGCTACTTCGTTGTCAGTCTTGTCCTGATATATATACTTTGGCTTCTGTATATATAGTCTATAATAGACATCATGTTTATATAAAAAACATTATATGATTTTCTCACCTTTCCCGTGGACATAATATCGTCATCATTCTTTTTTGTCACAGACTCGTCCTTCTCCTCTTCGTCCATATCCTGGTAGGTAAAATGATATCATTGATTGTGGACAAGTCATATCGTAATGTCCACCTGGACACTACGAGTTTCAATTGAAAACATATGACAATATTAGCGTACCTCTTCTGACGAACTCTCATTGTCAGAAGATTCTCCAGAAGGTAGCTATATTATAGGGATGTTACGCCTAGGAGCCATCACAACTTTACGATACATCCCACTAACGTTCTCTCCTACATTCTTCTCAACCGTGCCCTAAATGTAAATCAATATGTTAAATTGGTATTTTCATTATCATTTTATATAGGCAATGTTGGTTAATGTGATTACCTTCTCCGTTGATATAACTTTGTCCTGATTCAGTATTTCAGTGGACAGTTTAGTTTGTATTTCGTCTACACGCTGTAGACAAGAACAAATAGCACAATATGTTAACCAGAGTTATACTTTAAAGTGGATAATGAAAAAGTTTTAAACCATGTTGACTTACAATGAATCCTCCTCCTAGTGACTTTTTGGGGTCTGCAATGACGTTGGCATCAATTGTCAAATTTTTAAACCATGTTAACTTACAACGCTCCTCGATTACGAAGTTCACAAGTTTCATTCTTATGAATTTGTAACCAGCTATTTATTACATTACCCTCTTTGTTGGAATGTAGAGTTGCTTAATAACATTTTTGACCCTGTTAATGTGCAAATTATTTTAGCTTTAAAGTTACCACATCTGGACAGTTCGGATGTAATCGAATGGAACTATTCAGGGGATGGTCAATTCTTGGTTAAATTAGGGCATTGGGTTGCTTCGCATATTAATGCTACTAATAATGGCTCTTCTCCACCCTTTAGTGATTGCAGTATTAAGCTCAAAATTTGGTCTCTAAAAGTTATGCCTCGCACAAAGACATTTCTTTGGTGAGCGATGTCAAACCTTCTTGCTTCAAGGTATGAATTACATAGGCGAAAGATTACTCAGTCTCCTTTATGCCCAAGGTGTGGTGATTTGGGATGAATCAACTGATCATATGATTTTCTAATGCCCTTATGCGCAAAGAGTACATGAGAATATTTTGGTTAATGTGCCTGATTTATTAAATACTCCTCTCTCCTTTTCAAGTCGGATGAATATGGTGTTGCAGTTATACTAAGATAATATATCCACTCTTCGCTTTGCTATTACTTCTTTTTATATAATTTAGAGTTTATGGAAAAGCCAAAATTTACTAGTTTTCAACAGATCTCTGATCCTTGGCGTAAGGTTTTATGTATGGCTATTGAGGATGCAGAGGAGTGAGTAACTATCAATGCAAAAGTTTTTTCACCTATTAATCATCATAGATCATCTTCTCCAACATCTCGATTACTTACTCGTTGGTATCCTCCCCCTATGGATTTGATTAAATGTAATTTTGATGGTGGTTTTATTCTGGGTCAACGATCCTTGGTGGGCTACGTATTCCGTGATACTACAGTGAAATTTTTGGGATCAGTCACTACAAGAAAACGAGCAGTTTTTCACTACACACAAAGTCATAAAACAGTTGCTAAATCAAAATAAGAGACTGATTTTCAACTACGACCCACAATCGCTAAACCAAGAAGTCGCAAAATAGTCGCTTATTTAAAGTCGTTGTGCGACTACGCTGTGTGCTCCATTTAGTGACTAACACTGCCTTCTTAAAAAAAAAATAGTAGTAGCAAAAAGTTGCTAAATTCTACCATTACTTTGCAATTGTCATTTTGTAACCGATTTGAGATTTTTTAGTTTTAAGATAAATAGTCACAAATTGTTGCTAATTAGCTACTGTTTTGCATTTAGTTGTGTAATGTAAATGCAAATAAGTTACTTTAATTTTGCAACTAATTAGCGACTGCCTTTTCAACGTAGTTTCAAAACAATCTCTTAAATTTTATAACTAATTTATAAACATGTAGTCATTTTTTATAGGGAAAAGTTTATATTAATACACCAACTATTCAAGCGACCGGAATAATACATCAACTATTCAAGCGACCGGAATACTATATCAACTATTTTGTTTGCCTAGTATAACACAAAAACTATAAGACATCTACCTATTTTACACGGATTCGGTTACTTGCCATTTATATTACCGTTAATTCTTTTTCTTTTAATCGGAAAAATTAAAATTTATTAAAAATCCATAAAATCCAAAATTTACAAAAAAATTTGGGAAAATTACAAAATAAATCAAGAAAATTAAAAAACTAAAAAATAGTTTTTGTAAAACATTTTAAAATTTTCAAATTTGAACAAAAACGTAGAAAATTTTAAAATTGTAAATATTTCAAAAGATATTAAAAAATTATTAAATTAGTTTCAGAAAATCTTATGAATTCCAAAAGAGTAAATAACTCTAATTAGATATTATTATCTGTTACTTTTCATCAATAAATCATGTTGAAGTTTTTCTAAATACTAATCCAATTAAATTTATTGCCTATTATGTTTTTTTTTGTAAAAGATATTTCTGTTTTAATAGTATATAATGTAATATTTTTAATTAATAATATCTTCAATCATCATCATCATCCATTTAAATTAGATTTTATTCGTTACAATATTTAAAGATTTTTTTGAATTTTTACAGTTTTTTGGATTTGTATGATTTTTACAATTTTTAAAATTTAAAATTTAAAATTTTTTTACTTATGTTTTAAATTTTAATTTTTTGTTCTTTTAATTTTTTTTACTTATGTTTTAGTTTTTTTTAATTTTCTTGATTTATCTTGGAATTTCCTGATTTTTTTAAAAAAATTTTGGATATTTTTTATTTTTATTGTGATTTGGTTTAAAAAAAAAAGAATTACCGGTGCCTTAACAACAAGTAATCGAACCTGTGTAAAATGGATAGATGATCGGTAATTTGTGTATTAAAACAATCAAACAAAATAATTGGTGTATTATTCCGGTTACTTGAAGAGTTGGTGTATTAAAAGAATAATTGGAATACAATTCGTGTATTAATATAAAATTTTTCTTTTTTTTTTTAATTCTGAAAGTATTTATTAATATATTAATTAAAATTGATTTTAAATTTTATATGAAACTTAAATATTTAAAATACTAATAAAAAGTTATCAAAACAAATTAAAAGTCATACATTGTTTTAAAATACTAATGAAATAAAAAATAGTTTGATGGATCGGATGTGGAACCCCAGTTTCGTTCCAAATACGCAACAAACTTAAATTTTTCTCCTTCAAAAAGCCAACAACCATTTCCAAGTCTTGAATCTTTCCATGTTGCTGAGCAGCTTCAGCATTACGACGAGCCATTTCGGCGTGGAACATCTGATCACGTCGAGCATTCTCAGCTGATTGTTCCTCAGTTTGTTGTTTAGCCACCAACAATTGTTCTTGCGATGATACAAATGATGCATGATATTACTCGGTTTTGATGCATTATAGTAGACATTTATGTCTATTGCATTACCCCGAGCGTTTTCCTTGCAAATTTGGTATATTTTCAGGATTTTAAGTGTTCGGGTCGTATTGGAGCAAAATGATGCATTTCAGAGCAAAGCAGAAGAATTCGAAAAGTTGCAGAACGAATAGATCGATCGTATCAATTGAACATTTAGTTGAGCAAGTGCACTATAGATATATATTTTTTTAAAATGAATTTTACCTCTTGTTTTTATTTAATTCTAGGTATATTTACTTGCATATTTTAGGTGTTGAAAGTGGAGCAAACTAAAGATTGAGACAAAATGAGTTTAAAGGGGGGAGGGGACAAATGAAGTTTTGAGCATAATTCAGGAAACCTGAAGGAAATTCAGGAAGAAACGAAGGAAATTTAGGAAAGCTGGAGGAAAATTCGAGAAGATATAAATTATGGATAGTTGAAGGAAATTCAGGAAGTAACGAAGAAATTCAGGAAGAAACGAAGGAAATCCAGGAAGAAACGAAAAAAGTTTAGGAAAGCCATATGTTATTCTTTAGATGATATTAAAAGAATCCACAAAATTCTTGTTTATCAATATGGCGCAATTTTCAGCTCGGGAATTCAATTAGCCATTAGAATTTTGAATTTGTTTGAGACTAAGTTCTTTTATATTTCATTACTAACTTCTTTACTTTCTTTGTTAATTCATCTTTAGGTGCATGTACTTAAGAAGTAGAGGCCCAACGAATCTTCTACCCCTAGTTGAAGACATAAGAGCACTTGAAAGAGAACACACAAAGGCTAAAAGAGAACAAGAATGCGTTGCTCATATCCATCGTTTGGATTTAGAGATGACGCACCAACACAACCACCAACAAGACAATATCGGCGAACACAATCAAGTTCCACTTCAACCTCTACCACAAGCACGGACCATTGGAGCTAATGATGCACCAAATGCTCATGGCCACCAAACCAGCATTCATCCTCCATATATTGTTAACAACAACTTTGAGATAAAGTCTAGTCTCATCAACATGGTCCAATCGAACAAGTTCCATGGTCTACTGATAGTAGGGTTTTGAAGTCCTAAGGGCTATCAATCAACCCATCGTTGTAGTATGAACGGGTTTTTATCAATCCATAATGGGAAAGTACTAAGCAGTGAGAATATGTTGGATGCTTAAAAGTCAAGCTGATATTAAAAGGGGTTTGGTGCTAAGGGTCCTAGGTGCAACGAAAGTAAAAATGCATAAAACAAAGAAATGCTAAAAACACCTTGGATGCAAAACAGAGCAAATGCAAGAAAGGTAAAAACGTGCAATCAAGGGTAAGGTCGTTCCTGAGGACAAAGGGTGACTGACTTGGGTATCCATCATGGGCTACCTAGGTACCTAATATACCTTAAACAATGAGCTGACCCCTAGACAGTAGCTCAACTAACAATCAATTCNAACCAATCTCAAGCAAGATAATCATAGAATCAACTGTCGTCATAGACGATGACTACCTAGCAGGCATTAACATTCTACTATCCTTGCTAATTCGTTTCCCACGACTATTCACAGAGAAGGGAAAACGAGTCTCTGCAACCCCTTCGGTCCGGTCACCTGCAAATACTCACCTCTCGGTATTGCAGGGCCTAACGGCGGGC
>OVBE01014087.1:0-12273 GCA_900406425.1 Iberis pinnata | reverse complement strand
CTACAATGTTTGTTGTTCTTCTACTCCATAAATGATAATTTCCCAAGTACACATAACACTTGAGAAACCTTTTTGGCTTTTGCACATCGGTATCACAAGCAATGTCTCTCACTTTGGTTTTCTAACTAATTAGTTGTATCTTAAGTCAGTCATGTACTATGTACCGTCTATACATTTCAATTAAATAGTATATTCTATGTTATTCAAAATAAGAGTTTTTCAAGGAAGCTTGGATATACATATCATCGTTTAGATCTAATATCTATGTGTCTCTAAGATTCTGTCTTAAGTATGTACTGTCTATACATTTCAATTAAATAGCAAATTCTATGTTATTCAAATTCTATGTCCTTAAGATCACTGGTTTGAATCTCAAAGTGGTTTGATTTTGATTTTACCCACTTTTAACATCTCTTTGGTGACTAACATTAAAGTTTATGAGATTTTGGCGACGATAATAGGGTTTCTCAAACTTTCCATACTTACTTCCCTCCCAAGCATTCATGCGCCGGATTAGCAGTTGCCAGTCTCATGCAGTCACCACCTCTGAATCACCAGCACGGTGGTAGTTCGAACATTGTAAATACATCCGATCTACGTAATCTCACATCCTATCGTTCGAACGTTTCATATGATAATGGCGTTGCTAAGGTGGATATCCTGCCGAATCTGGTTACAGACGCACAACCTTTATGGAACAACTTCTTAGTTGGATACTTCATTGGCAATGCTCTGCATATTGAGAAATTTCATGCCATAGTCAAAAGGCTTTGGAATCATGATGGGAAATAACCTAAGATAGATGTACAATTTATTAAAGATGACACCACCCTCTTTAAGATCGATATCAAATCGCTTCAGAACAGTATTATCCGTAAAAAAATATTGACATATATATGAGGTGTTGCTTGTTGTACAGGAATGAAGTCCTTTTCAAGTCAATCACAAGCCTGGTCTTACGTCCATGCCGTTATGGATTGACTTCCGTAATGTCCCAGATTACCTTTTCTCCCACCCCGAACTTAAATTCTTAGGAAATATAGTTGACGGATCCCAGAAGTTGCATCCTACGACGGAGAAATGCATGAGACTCGATGTTGCTCGGGTTATGGTGGTCATAAACTTTGAAAAAGCCTTAACAGAGAAGATCCAACTTACCGGTATGGCAAAACCAGTCCTTGTATCATACCCATGGCTGCCTATACGATGCTCGGCTTGCCATTCACGGGGTCATAAAATACATGATTGCAAAGTGCGAGCTGAAGCCTCCAAGGATGCTCCAATTGTTGCTCACTTCTCAACACAAAACCAACATGTTATCTCAACTGTCATCAATGACCAATCCACGATCGGTAACGATACTGCTCGTACAAGCTCCCTTACCAACAATCCCATTAATGCGTATGTGGATATGCACAATGCCTTTGTTGCATATGCGGCTTTAAAACCAAATGTTGATCAAATTGATGTTACCAATACTAATATTCCTGCTGATAAGGAAGCATCTTTACCTGTTACTAATAACTCTGTTTTATCTATATGGATTCCAACTTCTCCGCTGGAAATGGAGCAACCACTGCTGTCAATTGTGTCCCTCATGGACCCATCCTTAGAGATAATTACAAAAACCAGCACCTCCTCAACTATCGACCAAGCTGCTCAATCACATTCCCAGCACCCCAAATACACTACGCCTCAACCAATTTCGGGCAACCATGCAGAGAAATCACAAGATTAATGGGCCATAGTAGTCTGTGGTGGACGTTCCTCGTCTTACTCACCTTCAAAGACACTAACCACACAATCCAATCTCTCCCCCAAGTTTGCACCCTCTCGTTTTTTGTACTCTCTGACACGCATGATGATGAAACGGGTGACAAGGAAGAGGGTCAAATCTCTCATACTGAAGTTGAGACTGCAACGGATGCGATTGTTAATGCAACAACATCCAGGTACATCTCTTGTGCAAAACAAAAGTCAATGATACCATCACTCGCCCCATGAAAGTTAGCAGAGCATGCTGATATGAAGAAACAACATAACTCTCTCAGGGAGAAACTAATGTAATCTTTAGGTTTGCTTGGAACATCCAAGGCTTTAATTAGTCTTGGAAGCACAAGATTGTTCATCATTGGATTCTCTCAACAAATTCTCAATTTGGGTGTTTACTAGAGACATGCGTTTAGTCTAATAATTTCTTATCTATTGTTCAGTCGACTCTAATGGGTTGGAGTGTTCTCCACAACTATCCAGCTCATCGTTTAGGGCGTATCTGAGTTTGTTGGAAAAATGGTGTTGTTTTTACACCTTAGTTGTCGCCTCTATGGTTCAAGGGCAGTTCATGGCTCGTCATGGGGGACTTCAATGAAGTATTGGAAACTTTGGACCATTCTCTTATGGGTTCTCACTTCAGACAGCTTGGCATGAACCGATTCCAAGATTTTATTCATTCATGTGATCTTGCTGATCTTGAGTATATAGGTCTTCGCTATACTAGGTGGAATCACCAGACAACCAAGCCTGTAGATAAAAAACTTGACAAAGCTTGATCAATGACACTTGGGCTTTTTGTACCCGCACGATTATGCCGCTTTCAAAGCAAACAGAGTCTCCGACCACGCTTGTTGTGTTATCCACTTCGATTCACCCACTACTTCAGTTCGTAAGCCTTTCAAATTTAGTAACTTTTGGATAGATGACCCTTCATTTCTTCATGTTCTCAGGTCTCACTCTCGTGGTGGTTCGCCTCTCTATCATTCCTGGCTGGTTTTGCGTTTCCTTCACACAAAGCTAAAGTCATTGAAAATTCACCTTCGTCACCTCAACTCCACGGGATTTGGTGACCTATCCTCAAGAACTAGAGCGTCTTTTGATCATCTCTTTTCATCTCAATCCTAAGTCCTATCCCAGCCATCCAATAGTAACATCCAAACAGAGAAGGTCGTGGCTCTTGTATGGCATAATCTCGCAGCTTCAGAAGAACGTTTATATTAGTAAAAGTTGCGAATAACTTGGCTACGACATGGTGATCAGAACACAACCTTTTTCACCATGTTGCCAAGGCTCGTGCATCGCGCAATACTATCAAGCGGCTAGTCCTTCCAACCGGTGAAGTCATCATCGATATTTACACCATCAAGACAGCAACTGTTACACACTTCCAATCCTTCCTCCAGAAAAGTGACGACATTACTCCTATTCCACCTGCTACACTATCAGTGTTACTCTCCTATCGTTGTCCTCGTGCGACCATGTCCTCGTTAGTGGATCCGGTTCTTGCCTCGGAGATTCAATCCACTCTCTTCTCTATGTCTGCTAACAAAGCTCTAGGATCTGACGGCTACACCACATATTTCTTCAAAGTTGCTTGGCCTATTCTTGGCGGTGACTTTATGACAATGGTTCAGTCTTTTTTTCTTTATGGGTTCCTTCCATCTGGTGTCAATGCGACACTGGTATCACTCTTCCCTAAAGGCTATGAACCTCAGACAATGAAGGATTACCGACCAATATCTTGTTGTAATGTCGTATACAAAGTTATCTCCAAGATCCTCGCCAATCGGCTCAAATATACCTCCCATATTTCATTGAGCCTAATCAGAGTGCCTTTTTTCAAGATCGCCTGCTACTTGAAAATGTCATACTTGCTACAGAAGTAGTCAAGGATGACCACAAATCAACAATTTCTCCTCGATTCAATCTCAAGCTAGATATTTCTAAAGCTTTTGATATTATTAATTAGAGTTTCATAGTGTTGGTATTGTAGGTTATGAGATTCCTCGACAGATTTATTCAATGGATCTACCTATGCATTTCTACCGGGACTTTCTCAATTGTGATCAATGGTGAACCAGCAAGCTACTTCCCGGGTCGCAGACGCATTAGAAAATGTTGTGCTATATCTCCCTACCTCTATGTTATAGCCATTAATAGTCTCTCCAAGCTTCTTAATGCTGCTGCTTTGTCTGGATAATTGGCTATCATCATCAGTGTCAACCTATAGGTTTAACCCATCTTTGTTTTGCAGATGATATATTGATTTTCTCCAGT
Source organism: Iberis pinnata (assembly GCA_900406425.1). Taxonomy (NCBI): domain Eukaryota; kingdom Viridiplantae; phylum Streptophyta; class Magnoliopsida; order Brassicales; family Brassicaceae; genus Iberis; species Iberis pinnata. Next base: position 8,223 of record OVBE01014087.1, on the reverse strand, counting down.
GGGCCACTAGCGTCTCTTTAGGGTATTCGACAAGTCATGGAAATTATTGGTGCAGCTTGTGGTCTTCGAATTAACATCTCCAAACCCTCCATCTACCTTCCAGGAAACCCTCACCCATCCTTTCGATAATATATTGAGACCTCGGGGCTTCAGTGTGATACACTTCCGGTTCGTTACTTGGGTTTACCCTTAAAAACCAAGAGTCTCATACCAGCTGACTATGCTCCCTTAATCGATCGCATCTGCACCCGTATATCCTCCTGATCATCAAAGCTAATATCCTTTGCTAGTCACCTTCAACTAATCAACACAATCATAATTAGCACGGTCAACTTCTGGCAATCTGCTTTCCATCTATCCAAGCGGTGTCTTCGTGCGATAAACAACCTTTATAGCAACTTCCTCTGGTCATGTACTACTATTAACCATAATATGTCAAAGCTTTGTTGGAATGATGTTTGCAGGCCTAAAGATGAGGGAGGAATTGGTATTGGACGTCTTGAGGATACCTCCACAGTCTTTGCCCTATCTCTAATATGACGATTATTTTCGAACATAACATCACTTTGGCGTGCTTGGACTAGACAGTATCTTTGTCGCAACACTACTTTCTCGGATGCTCCAATCACATCCCGAGGCTCTTGGATGTGTCACAAAATCCCCAAGCTTCATCCCCTAGCCATTCAATACATGCGCATTGCTATCAAAAATGGTCGTTCCACTTCCTTCTAGTTTGATCCATGGAGTCCTTTCAGTTCTTTGTTTTTGATTGCAGGCGATGCATGTATTAGTGAACAAGGCGTCCCACGTCTGGCAACTGTATCAGAGGTGGCCTTGCCCACTTGCTGGTGTATTCGAGCATCACGCTTCTCCAGATTTTGCAAGCTCCGAGACCGTATCTTGACTCTGCCTAAGTCGATACCCTCCTCGGGTGATGATACACCTCTCTGGTGCCATCTCCATAACGAGTATAAGAACCACTTCTCATCAATCTCAACCAGGCAGCAGGTACACATTTATTCTCTTAAGCAAGCTTAGTCGTCTACAATTTGGTTTACTCAATCGGTTCCTCGTTATGCGTTTATCTCTTGGCTTGTTGTTCTTGATAGGTTATCAACAGTTAATCGAATGAGAGCATGAGGTCATCACCAAACTTTCATGTTATACAGAGAACCAGATAAGACTAGAGAGCACTTATTCTTCTTTTGTCTTTACTCATTTACAATTTGGAGCTCCTTTGTCACACCATTTCATCGTCATTGTACGAATCCAGACTGGTCCCTCGCCTTCTCCTCCATGCGTCTCCAATCATTGTCATGTATTGACCGTGTGCTCTTTCGTCTCGCCTTTCAAGCTGCGATCTACCATATATGGAGAGAGAGGAACAATCACTCCTATGGCCAACTTTTGCGCAACACATCTCACCTATGCTCGATCATCTCACAAATGGGCAACCGCATGGCTAGCCTGCAATATGGCCCTCAATCGATGTATGAAATATGGGCTCAGCAATGGACATCAATCTATGACTAAGATCATCAACAACGCCTTGCTCCATTTCTCTAGACAAGACTTCTCCAGTTTTTTATGCTCTTACGCTGCTGGGTATAAGGTATGTACTCTTTTTCCTAACGCTAGTTTTCTCCCACGAGTTTTCTAGCGTCAGGTTTTAACAAGGCAACCTTATACCACCATAAAAGCACGTACTTTTTTACCATATTTTATCGTAAACACTTGTAATTTGTTTTTTTTCTTTTCATTGTAAAGAACTTATTTCTTTCTGATAAAAAAAATTTAACATTTCATCAAAAAAATCTCAAAAATATTTGGAGGCGCCACATAGAACTTAAATGCTTCTTCTTTAATATATTTAAGATGTTATATTCAATTGTTGATATCAGATATTGTTACATCCATATCCTGAAAAATCAGATCAATAAAATTTATAATTTCTAAATAAAAAAGGAATTTAATTGTGTAAGAAGATATAGAAATTTCCAAAATTACTGGTGGAAGTTTAATTCTAATTAATACATGCATATATTCTTTTTGGGAAAATATAATGTTTAAGATTTAATTAAATTAAATCAAAGATAATTGTTGTAACCAATTAAATATAGAGTAATTCCTTGAAATACCATCAAAAGAAGTTAAAATTCCAAAAATACCACACACTCCCAAAAGTTTCATAAATACCACATACTCCCAAATGTTCCAAAAATACCACAAAAATAAAAATGAAATTTAAAGGGTTTAGAATTTAAAATTTTGGGTTTGGGTTCACTAAATAGAGTTTAGGGTTTAGTTTTGAAGGGGGTAGGGTTTGGTTTTGGGGTTTTTGGATTCAAATTATAAATTTTAAAGCTATTTCAAATTTGTGGTATTTTTGGAACAAAAACATTTGTATGGTATTTTTGGAAAAAATTGTGGTATTTTTGGAACTTTTGGGAGTGTGTGGTATTTTTAGAATAATCCTATACTTTTGTGCTATTTTTGAGAATTCCCCTTAAATATATTTATGGTATTCCCTCAGCTGTCGAAGAAAATATCTCTGGCGGTTGAAGTATCTACCTCTTTTATTCTATTCAAGATGCTTTCCTAATCTCCTATAGATAGAGATTCACTTTTATTCCACAAACTCACAGCAAAATCTAGAGCTCATCTTTATGCATAAGAACATAAATAAGATTAAAAAAACGAGAATATGATTCTAGAGATCAAATTCTAAGATTTTAAATATACAATTCTTTTCTAAAGATCATATTATGGGATTTTGAATCCACAGTTCTTTTTCTATTTCCTTTTTTCCATTTTTCCATTACAATCATGCAAAGGCAAATTAATCGAGTCTCAAGTAAATGAGGAAACAGACATCTAAATCATCTTCGATCCGGATAAAACTTCTAGGGTAAATATTTTTTCTCTCTTACCTATCTTCTCGCAATGGGGGTTTTCATTCGGAGTTATATTCTTATAGTTATATTTGTTTTACGGAGAGATGTTTGCATAGAGCGGATCTGCGACCAGCCAGGAGAAATCGTACCTTAGGAAGGATAAGCGTTGTTTGATCAGGATGAAATTTTGGGAAGATATTAAAGACACATAGATCTTAAATATAAACGATGGAATTATATTTTCAACGGTTAGTTCATAAGTTATTGATTCGTTTATGAAAATCAAATGTTCTGCCAATTCTCTAAATATGTCAGGTTTAAGGTTTAAGATTCTTTGGACAACCTAAAGGACTCAGTTAGGTCAAATATTTTTTTAGAAAAACAGTAGACACATGGATATGAGTCTCTTCAGAAGGAGAAGTCATTTAAAGGTTTATATTATAGGGATGTGTGTAGTTAAAGCTACTGCAGTGTTGTTGTCCATCAGAGCTGAGGACATTTTCTTGTCTTTGTTGATGCTTTGGTGTTTTCTTATTTCATAGATTTCTTAGGACTTTATGAGTACGATTAATATTATTGATATACCCCTAAGAGGGAAGTTTTATCATGGAATATAATTAGGATTATGTGAAGTCTTGATTGTGATGATCTAACATAGATAGTCATAAATCACTGAAATAGGTTAATATGACATTGTATCACAATTACACTAAGAATATATAATGCATGAAACCGATGAGATGAATATGCGTGAGAATCTAGTTATATAAGTCAAGTTGTAGGGTCGGCCATTAGTAACAATTTGATAAACTGTGGCACCATTGTTTAGAGAGATGCAGAGGTATATGTGTGATAAGAAGGCATTTGAGGCGGAGTGGAACTGAAAATGTGGTGTTCTTCCAAGGTGGTGCGACGAGTTTGAACTGTTGGAACATCATAGAATATATCCACGTTATGCTGGTAAAGCCAGTCGTCTTGGTGTGATGTTTGCGGGACAACTACCATGGTGTGTATATAAGCCATGAGTTCATAGGTGGTTGGAACCCACTTGCCAACTCAGACAGGCGGGTCGTGCGTAGGGAATGGATGTGTAACGCCTTCTTAGTCCGGAGTTGCTAACAGTCGTCAAATTGTAAAAGGGTCCTAGTATCAAGGAAAAGCTGCAAGCTGAGGCGATGTGGCCATACACTTATGCCGAAACTACGAAAGCGTCACAATATCAAGGAAAGAGTGTGAGCTGTAGAGGCGAGACAGCCGCTTACGCCGCTTAGGAACCTTGAGAGAAAAGCTTTAGGTGTTCATGTATTTGTGTGCTTGTTTAGAACTAAGTAATGTATGTTTGGGGTTAGTGTCATAGCGTAGTAAGTTCAAAAGTGTGTCATCCTGACTAATCTAAATTACTCATTCCACCACCTCCTTGTTTCTCTTTCACTCTCATCGTTGCAAGTTAGTGAGACATAGTGACAGTTATGTTTAATTGTTGGTGGGAATTTCAAGGGACCTATTAGCCTATGTTGCGGCTAGAGTCTATGACTCAACTTCCAAAAACTGAAAATTCATATGATCCACTTACACCCATTTCCAAAGGGTTTGTTACACGTGACGATAGATCTGGGATCATGTTTTTCCAAGAGATCGTTGTACGTTGTGAAAGACTCGAGATAAGATATAACATGTATGTCATCCCCCATCAAAATCTGGCTAAATACACTTTTCACATTAGTTTACTTAATTTGATCACGATAATGGGTTAGAGCCTGTGAAGCCGAGCTCAGCCTAGGCACAAAAGATAAATCGTTTAAAATTTTTTAGCCCAATAAGAATGTAAATTATGGGACAAGGGAAGATGCCTAAAATCATGGGAAGAATATGTAAAGAATTTTATTGGACATTCACTCAAAACTAGTATAAATATAGAACCTTAAACGTTATACAGGGTATTCATAACTTTTATCTAGATCTATCTAGACTTATGAATTAGATCTGAAACCACATTTTACATCGCAAAGCACTTATTCATACAATTTTTCCCACAAGTTTTAACTTAATTAAGATCCATTGAACCCTTGTTCATAATTGGCACTGTCTATGAGGAATACTATCAATTGAAACAGAACAAGAGAAATCTACATGGGATATAAACAACAAGAAAGGAATCAAGATGTCATATGATCGAGTAGCACCAACAATCAACAAGAAACGTGAAGAAACAACATTTATACATGCATGACCATGGAAATTGTTTGAATTCTTTACGACCCCAATCGTAGCACACCACGTCAATAAGACCCTATTCAATAGTAACCTCACTCCCAATAAAACTACATGAAGGACGACCTTGGGCTCGAAACTCAACAACTAGTCAACCGAACGAGCGATATGTCAAAATCTAACCCGCCTTGTCACCTCAACGAACACGATAAACAAAGAGCACAAATTAGGGAGATGAGCTCTCAAGTCCATTGCATCATCAGATCGGCACTAGAGATAGAACACGTCCTAGAAGAAATGCAACAAACACCATTTATTAGGGTGATTACTGACGTGTCGATATGGCACACCGGTAAAATCAAACTTCCCACATTTAAAAGAAATTTTGACCCATAACATTATTTGACTGCATTCGTCATCGCGATGGGACGCGCTTAGCTCACCACGATAGGAAGATACGTAGGCTATTGTCAATTTTTCGTCAAAAATCTAAACATAGAAGCTTTCAACTAATTCTCCCATCTTGAACCTAAGTCCATCAATAACTTCTAGAAACTATAAACAACCTTCGTCAAGCATTACTCCATGTCGTCAATTATTTGTCCCAATTTATGCATTGCCCAACCAACCAACATTGGGCAACCTTGAAGCGAACAATTCGATACCTTGATGGGACGCCTCATCATGATATTTTCTACTCTTGGACCAATATTTCCTCTCTACGTTTATTTACCAACGCATATTGGACGGGCGGTCGAGATGACTATACAACAACCACTTGTGCATATATTGTGTACCTTAGTCGTCATCCCATTACATGGTGCTCTAAAAAACAAACAAGTGTTGCTCGATCTTCCATCGAAATGTAGTATTGTTCTCTTGTTTCAAAAACCACCAAAGTACGATGGCTCACAAGAATTTCACGTTCCACAATACCATTCATCTATTGTAATGATAGTGCAACTTATCTCGCCACTAATCCGATATTTCAGTTTTGAATGAAACACCTAGCTCTTGATTATCATTTTCTCCGCCATCATGTTCAAGCTAACCACATTTGGATCTCATATGTCACAACTGATGATCAACTTGCAAACTTCCTCACCAAACCTCTCCGGCATCATGTTTCTACGTCTTTGTCTCAAGGTTGGCCTCGCGAACCGCAATCCATCTTGCGGAGGCATATAAGAGACAATATAGTCTCTCTGTTTTACTCTTGTATACTCTAGTTGATTCTACATTTCGTATGTAGAATCACTTTTCTAATATATATACATACCCTTTATCATTATGTTTGTAAAAGATCGATTACCTTATTATAATATATTTTAGCTTTGTTATCTCGTTTTTTAGGTTTATGAATTTTGTTTTGTCGACTGAGCTTATTATTACTTTTTGTTTTTTCTTGGAATTGTGTGTCATTCTTAAGAGCATCAACATTGGCATATCTTAAGCCATTTCTTAGGTATTTTTGAATTTATTTTTAAAACTTTTAGATAAAAAGATGGGGGACGTTAACTAAATTAGAAACTTTGTTTCTAGGTTCTTCGGTACACGTGTCTTAATTTTATTGGAGCCGAGTTTTTTTTCTTTTCTGAAACCAAAGAAACACATTTCTTCGATTCATTTACCATCGGCCATTTCTCTCTCTTGTTTCTCTCGACTCCGAAGAGGCGATTTCATCTTCTCCACCGCATCTGAGACGACGGTAAGTCTTTTTCCCTAGAATCACCGGTAAGTCTTCTTCTCTAGATTCACCGGTAAGTCTTCTTCTCTAACATCTCTTTTGCCTTTATCTTTCTCTGTCCTAGGTCTAGAATCCGAAACGTTTTTTTTTGGGTTTGATTCGGTGTTGCATGTTTTTGATTTTGATTTAGATTTTGGGTTAGTTTCAGCTATCATCGGTCTTGCATGCTAATTGATGAATCTGTCTTCCTAATTTAGATTTGGATTTAGATTAACATTTTCAGTTTGAATGGGTACTCGTTATATGAATTTGTTTGATATCGCTTTTGAGTAAATAACAAGTTTAAAGGCATATAAATCTGTTTGGTTTCGTAATTTTGATTTTGGTATATGTTTGGTATCGCTTTTTGGTCTTCGTCATATGCTAAATGAACGTGTTAGATTCTGGTATCTGTTAGATTTTGGTCTTCGTTTGATTTTGGTATCTGCTAAATGAATCTGTTTAAATTATGTTTAAAATTGTTCTGTTTCATGCTATGATCTGTTTAAAATTGTATATGTTAGATTTTGGTTTCTGTAAGATTTTGGTTTCTGTTATGAGATGTGTTTAAAATTGATCAAAATTGTTCTGTTACATTGGTTTCATGCTATGATGTATTTTGGTTTATGTTAGATTTTGGTTTCTGTTAGATTTATAGTTTAAAATTGTTCTGTTTCATGCTATGAGATGTGTTTTAAAATCTGTTTAAAATCTGTTTAAAATGAATCGGTTTTATTTTGGTATCTATTTGATTTTGGTATTTGTTTACTAAATGAATATGTTTGGTTTTGATTTTGGTATATGTTTGCTAAATGAATCTGGTTGGTATTGATTTTGATGTGTGCTTAAAATCTGTTTGCTAAATGAATATGTTTGGTACCATCTGTTTGATTTTGATTTCTTGTGTATGAGATGGGTTTCACAAGCTCTATGATAGTTTAAAATATGTTTAAAATCTGTTTAAAATCTCTATGATAGTTTAAAATCGCAATCATAGTTTTAAATCTCTATCAAAGTTTTAAAATCTCTATCAAAGTTATAAAATCTCTATGATAGTTTAAAATTTTTAAATCTCTATCAAAGTTTTAAAATCTGTTGTATTAACTGATGTTTAACCAAATCACCTGTTACAATAAGTTGATTGATTTTTGGTTGGTCAGCCTTTAATAACTGATGATTAGACCTTGGTAGTTTATGGTTAGGTCATTAACTTACTGTAATTTAACAACAACAACAATCTTCTATAAAATCTTAATTTAACAACAACAACCTTGGTCATTAACCTTCTTTCACTCTTTAAAATCTTAATTTAACAACAACTATCTTCTGTAAAATCTTAAGTCTTTACTTGTACTCAATGGATTTTACATTGAATCCATTGAATCAACATGG
>OVBE01014086.1:1802-12273 GCA_900406425.1 Iberis pinnata | reverse complement strand
ACCAAAATAGATAATGGTAATTTGGTCTTTTTGAATGGAGCTAAGAGATATTTTTCAAAATAATAATTAGATACACATTTATCTTAAGTTACATGCACCAAACATTTTTTTTTTACCATATTAAAGTTTTATATCGATAATCTATATATTTTATACATATTATACCTAATATAAGTTAATCTAGTTAATCAAATTATCCTAGTTAACCTAATTATTCTAGTTAATCCAGTTATCTAAGTTAACCTAGTTATCCTAGTTAATTTAGTAATTCTAGTTAACCTAGTTAACCCAGCTATTCCAAATAACTTAGAGATTTTGGGTAAAAAAAGATTTACGGGTTAGGTAAACCGGTAAACCGGTTGAAATTTTAATATTTTGGTTATTTATCCAATTTAAGTTGGGTGTGGATTTATTTAATCAAAGGTTGGTTGGTGTGTAGTTTTGTGATTTCATTAAAGATGGTAAATTATTTATCACATTTTCGAATAAAAAAATAGAAAATAAAATTAAAATTAAAAGAGGTCAAATGAGCATATTTGTAAATAAGGAGGGCATATGGAGAGTTGTTCCAGAGTCAACTCCTTTATTGGTCCTATATGTGGTAAGCCAATCTCAGTAGAACAAGCAAATTATCTTCTAATTATATATGGCACTAGAAAATATATTTTTCAAATCTGCAAAAACCAAAATTTTAACTTTTTCTTTCTCAAATATGGAACTACTCAAAAGTACTTTTCTGAAGTATTATCAACCCAACGATTTGACAGGAATACATCCTGGCGTTCAAATCAAAGAAAGGTTGAGACATACTCATCTCATTATGAGGTTTAAACGTTAATAGAAAGACTCGATGTAGAACCTAGCTACACAGACTTCCTACTAGAGAAATCGAACTAGCTAACTACACTTTCAAACCTAGGATTACTTGTTTAAGATTAGCAATGAAGTGCTCATTGCTAATCTTAAACAAGCTGAATCTAGAAGGCAAATCCAGTGTATTAAAATAGGTTGGGCTTCTCTCCCAATAGTACATCTGCTTTTTGCTGATGATAGTCTTTTTTCTGCAAGGCCACACTCAGTCAAGCTGATTATGTTGCACAAATTCTTAACCTCTATGGACAAGCTTCAGGACAACGTATCAATTTTGAAAAATCAACGGTTATTTTTGGTAAGAGCTTCCCATTCCAAGATCGCTTATTAATACAACATCGGTTAGGTATTTATCGACACGGGGGTACATGTAATTATTTGGGGATCCTGGAACAACTTCATGGTTCCAAAGCTCAGATTTTTGCTTATGTTCGTGATCGTCTTAATGTCCAAATCAATGGTTGGTCTGCGAAACTTCTTTCTAAAGAAAGTAAGGAGATCATGATAAAATCGGTAGCACATGCTTTGTCCACTTACGTGATGTCCTGTTTCAGTTTACCGAAACATTTATTAAAAAAACTGATTGGTGCAGTGGCAGATTTCTGGTGGAGCTCCAGTGGTAGTTCCAGGGGACTCCATTGGATTTCCTGGGACTGTATATGTTTACTCAAAAACTGGGGTGGTCTGGGGTTTAAAGATTTAGAGAAATTTAATCTGGCTCTATTGGCAAAACAGTTGTGGAGACTGCATCAGTATCCCAACTCGTTATTGGCCAAAACATTACGAGAAAGATATTTTCGTGGTAGATCCCCGGTTCAGGCACCAAAACCTAATCAACCTTCTTATGGCTGGCGACGTATTTGGAATACAATTCACCGTTTTCATAGCGGTGTTCGACGAGTCGTAGGGACGGGGCACCACATTAAGGTATGATCGGATAACTGGATACCGGGAGACAGAGCGAGACCTCCTAAAGAAAGACTAAACGATACCAATGCTGAGATGCATGTTAACGATTTAATACATCCTGCTTCTCTTGGGTGGAATAAACCTTTGGTGGAACAATTAATTTATCCTAGTGATGTGGCATATGTACTAAGTATTCGACCATCGCGATTGGTGGTGGATGACTTCTGCTGGCATTTCACAAAATCTGGGCAATGTACGGTGAAAACCGGCTATAAGTTTCTGGTAGCTAATGATGCCTCTTCCCTAGCTCTTCTTCAGGAACCATAGATTAATTCGTTAAAGGAGAAAATATGGAATATAAGTGCATCGACAAATATGAAGTTCTTTTTATGGCAAGTATCGTCGGGTGCTGTTCCAGTCAATGAGCGATTGGCATCGCGGAAATCACAAGTAGATTTTCTGTGCTCTCAGTGTGGCCTCCATGATGAATCAATTACCCATGTCTTATTTACATGTCACCCCGCGCGACAATGTTGGGCTCTAGCTAATATCTCGTTTGAATATGGGTGTTCCCCCTCCTCACATCTTCTCGAAAATCTGAGCTATCTTCTTATGCGGGAATCATCACCCGCATTCCAGGAAGAGTCGATAAAATTGTTTGTCTGGCTAATCTGGTTTATCTAGAAAGCCTGTAACGCTCTGTTATATCGAGGAAATCTTCATTCTCCACCTGATATAGTGTAGCATGCTCAAATGGAATTTCGGGAATGGGTTTCAGCCAATGAACAACAACATAAAGTGGTTCAAGACCAGCGGATACACAGACACATCCCAAATACCCTGAACATGCAGTTTTGGTGTCATAACCCAGTGACTTGTTACATTGATGGTTCCTGGAAACAAGAAAACCGCACTTGCGGTATAGGATGGATTCTTCAACTCCAAGATGACACCATTGATATTCTGGGTATGAAAGGCTCTGAGCAATGTCAATACCCCACTCACACTGAATTATATGGCCTACTTTGGGTGATGAAGACGCTCAAACTGAAGCGAAGATTTTGTGGTCTCTTTCTGACCGATTCCGTCGAGTTGACACAAATGGTGCAAGCACCAGTGGAATTGCCTGACTTTGCAGCAGAGCTACAAGAGTTTGCTACGCTTAGAGCGCATTATGATGTTTTTAACTTAATTCATTAACCACGATCTTCTAATCTTAGAGCTGATCTACTCGCTAGACGATCACGAGAGCGCAATGTTATTTTTTTTGTTTGTCGGCACTTCTTTACCTTATTGGTGTGTTGATTCACTTGACGATTCACATAACCGATAAATTGAGAAGTCGTTCTTTCGTGAAAAAAAAAATTAATTTAGTCAATTTTATAAAAATATTTCAAAAATCGAAAAACTATTTTAATTTGTTTTCGATTAAATATTCGAAATATGTTGTAGAAATCATTTTAAAATGTAAAATTGATTTTTAAGGATATAAAAATTAAATATTTGAGTTTGGGTTCACTAATCCAAATTTAGAGTTTAGTTTTGAAGAGGTTATAGGATTTGGTTTGAGGTTAGGGTTTTAATCAATTACAAAATGAAAAAAAGATATAAAAGATTTAAGAAAGATATTAGAGATTTAAAAAGGATATAAAAGATTTATTTTGATTGAAGAAAGCATACTAGAAAAGATAACGGGTGTCACATCAAAGCCATGTATATTTGGGATTTAAAACCGAGAGGCAGTCCTCACCTAAAAGCGTAAAACTGCAAGCAGTTTGTAAGTAGAGTTAGTACTGAGTAGATAATCACATCAATTGAACTGTGACTAAATCAAGCAGGTCACGTGACTATCTCTGCCATTGTGCGCCGCAGAGAGCATCGAAATTTCGTGATGGTGGTGGCACGTGCCTCCTCTTACTTCGTTAACCCGTGTGTGCAAACACGCCTGGTTCACGCCGGACGTTCCTTCGCGCGCCTTATCCATCTCACGGCAGGAAACTGCCTTATTCACCCGCCGGAGATCCACCGTCTCATTTCGTGGACGATAATTGTTGTTCTGCGACGGTTATTAAAAAATTACCCGATTTAAATCTGCAATTCCAGAAGAAGAATCACTAACTCTGTATTGTTGGTCACAAATATTTCCAAAGTTCTCGTCTGGAAATATGTTTGTAGATCATGGAATTGCTGATTAGAAATCTTCTTGATGAATCTAGGAAGTTAGAGTGAGAGAGCTTCTCCACATTAAGAGATAGAAGATCAATTTTAAGTTGATACCCGAAAGTCTCAACTATGAACAAGAAGGAATGATAAATCATAAATTATCTTGCTGCATTGTCCAGAAGGCACACATGTGGAGTACAGAATCCACACGAGTTAAAAGATGGAACTTTTCATCAAAAGGCGTCAACTTTCTTCAGCAGCAAAGTATCAAGTTATGAAGTGATAAGTAATGGTAACATATGTGCAGAAACTGCGTGGAACTAGTGAAGAGAATGATGAACACCCACAGCTTCACGAAATAGTAATGAAGAGTTCATGTTTCACCAGTCAATGCAGGATCAAGTAGTCACTCCTAGAAGTAGACCGCTTGAAGAGAACAAGCGAACAAACCTGAGAGAGCGCCATTGAAGGGTTATCACTGCAAGGATCCTAGGTGGATTACGAAGGCATAGCAATCATAATCTGAAGGTTAGAGCTGATATCAACAATGTAATTGCGGCCCACATAAACATCACCCACCTTAATTCTGCTGCATATATATATGTACAAGTACCACACAACACACACATATGTACAAGTACCACACAACACACAAGGAAGATAATGTTAAGTTTTCCTACCAAAGTCTACTACTCCTACCTGTTATACATACAATACTTAATAACAAATCTAAGTTAATCATCGCATACTCTCTAGTAGTTTATCTATCACATATGACAACTCACTATAGATTGTTAATCATTACTTCAAGTTTTATGCCAACCATTAGATGAATGCTTAATTTCATGAAGTCTTTTCTTCGCAATGATCCTATTCCGTATGACTTTCTCGGATTCAACAGCTTCTTCAATGTTACTAAGCACCATAGCACATAGTTCGTCTAAAGCCAGCATGGAAAATGGCTCTTCTATAAGAACACCCACCTATAAGGTGTTTCAAGCAAAAGTTAGAGTGTAGATGAGACAAGCATAAGAATCTGATATTGAATAGTTAGTGAAGTAGAAATGACTTAAGTACTTCTTCAATGCAGAAGAGAGATGCAGCGCTGATGAAAGTAGCAGGAACAACATTCCAATGGCAATCATCCCAGAGAATAACAGGAAGTGTTAGATGCCATAAGACTAAGAACCTCGATGTCAATCGTGTGTAGGAAAGTGGAATAGGTATGCCCATTAGTTGTTCACATACACCTATTCCTTCCTGTAACTGCAGCATCTTTGATTCCTGTGAAGGAGATATATCTAACATGAGTACAAGACATTGTTGTTCATATCTAAAGTATATGGTAAGAGAATTAACCATCCAGAGGTCACAATCAAGAATGAAATGGTTTAAAGATCCAAGAAAGATACCAACATAAGAGTCTTTTCATTGTCCAGTTTCAGTAGCTGAAGACTCTGAGAGATGAACTGGATGAGACAACGTGGACGATGCTTTGATTGAAGAATCAAAGACAAATCATCTGCTTCTATTACATTTTGGAGATCATCAGCAATATCTGAACCATAAAGCACATGACACTACACATGAAAACATTGCAATCAATCAACAATCTCCATCTACCTAAGAATCTGAAGTAACATCATAGATGGAGGAAGACAACAACAAACCTTAAGCGCCACAGGGAAAGCAACAATGTAACGCAAAAGCGTATCTCTGATTATCAATTCATCACTGGAGCCATGAACAGAAGAAATCACTTGCCTAGCTAAATCATTGGTTTCAGTTATAATCTTAACCCAGGCTTTTCTTCCTTCTTCAAATCTTGAATAAGATGCCTCAGTGCGAAACACCAGAAGCAGAGCTAAAGCCGGAGCTGTAAGCTGATACGGAAGAGGAGATGCTCTAAGTACGGGGAAGAAATCAGGTAACCAATCCATACCCACGGCGGAGTTATAACTGGCGATCAGGATTGCTACGGTGGTGAAGAAGAAAACAGGAGGAATCAAAGACAATATAACGCGCGAAGACGTGCTAGAGGAAACGTGACGGAGATGGCGGAGAGAACTTCTGTGTCTGACCCATTTTTCGTGAGTGTAGAGAGAGCGTTTCTGTTGCATCCGTCTCTCTTTGATCCCGTCTGACCAGTTCGGAACAGCTTTGAGAAGCGAAATGAGCTTCTCGGATAAATTGATAGGAGGCGAATCTTCGGATTTAGGGCCGGAGGAGGAGCAAGAAGGACTGAAATGGAGAGATTTGAGAGGTCTGGCGGAGATTCCAGAGCATATTCGTCGTCTATGGAGAGATCGTTGATTAAGGCTAAAAGAAAACGACAAGTTCATGGACTGATACATTTGGCGGGAAAATCGAGGTTTAGGGTTAGGGGTTTTTGATGAAGACGACGATGAAGAAGATCCAAAGACATGCAAAATTGCAGAGAGAATATTGAGAGTTAGGTGATTTGGAGGAAGGTCGTTGGAACAGTTGTGCGGGGACATAAACGACGGCGTTTTAATATCATATTTGGGCCTTAATGGGCTTCTACTTTGTAAAAGCCTAAATGGAGTATATCTTCCCTACTTGTTAAAATTTAGGGTTTTGCTGGTTAAAACAGTCGATCTTAAGCTTTGAGGTGAGTTTGAACGAGAAATAATGTCGAAGAAGAACAATTTAGCCAAGAGAAAGAAGCAACACGAATACAATCTTCAAAGTACGTTTCTTTTATATCTCTTAAACGGTATTTACAATACCCATATAAACGTTTTCATCGAACTAAAGATTTGTTTTCTTCCAATTTTTAGAAGAGAAAGAAATACAGGATAAGAAGATCAAGAAGCTTCAAACGAACAAGAACAAAATGAAAGTAAGCATCTTTTCTATCTCTTATGTTGTTGAACAAGTAGGAATGATTCTATTGCTAACCATGATTTGATAGATTTGAATTCGCATAAAGTTTAGTTATAGATTTGTATCAAGTTAAGTTTAGTAGCTAAATATTATATCTTTGATTGATTTCNGAACAAGAACAAAATGAAAGTAAGCATCTTTTCTATCTCTTATGTTGTTGAACAAGTAAGAATGATTCTATTGCTAACCATGATTTGAATTCGCATAAAGTTTAGTTATAGATTTGTATCAATTTAAGTTTAGTAGCTAAATATTATATCTTTGATTGATTTCGTTGTCAAGGTTGATGGTAAGAAGAAGAAAGGTGGATTTTTTGTTGGTAAGAAGAAATTGAAGACAAAACTTACTCCAGCTGCTAAAGCAAAAGCTGCTCAAGCAATGGAGCTAGATAACTGAGAAAGTTCTTGTTTTGATCACTTGTATGTAAACTGTTCTTCTTTGATCTTTGCCAATTACTTTGAAGAATTCTAGTCAAAGCTAGCTTCTCTATCTTGCATTATGATTGCTTCTTCTTGGTTAGAACTTTTGTGTACCACTCTTCCTTCTAACCTCAAGATTTTGCTATCAAAACTTAATCTATCATCCGTGGAATTAGGGCAAATCCTCTGTTTCTGAGATGTATATTGCTTCAACATTGCAATAGGATTTAGATAGTCAGACCCTTATTTTTTTTACTACAAACACCATATAATATTAATTGAGGCTAACAAGGTTAGCTTCAACCTCGGAATCAAAATGTTTACACGAAAAAACAAAGAATTTTGAGAACCTGCTCCTTTAGCTATGAGGTCTGTTTTTATAATAAATTTTCTTGCAATAAAAGAGATCAAAACTAGTGAACAAAATTTAAAGGTGTTTAAATTCGTTCCATTCATATGTCAAATATGACCATTTTTTTTTTAATTTATCAGTTTCATAAGCTCTAGACAATCCGGTTGAAAAGACATAATTTCAAAACCAAGTTATAAGGAACTTTTCAGTGCACNGTTCTTGTTTTGATCACTTGTATGTAAACTGTTCTTCTTTGATCTTTGCCAATTACTTAAGTATTCTATTCAAAAGCTAGCTTCTCTATCTTGCATTATGATTGCTTCTTGTAAGTTAGAACTTTTATGTATCACTCTTCCTTCTAAGCTCAAGATTTTGCTGTCAAAACTTAATTTTCATCCGTGGAATTAGGGAAATCCTCTGTTTCTGAGATGTATATTGTTTCAACATTGCAATAAGATTTAGATAGTCAGACCCTTATTTTTTTTACTACAAACGCCATATAATATTAAATGAGGCTAACAAGGTTAGCTTCAACCTCAGAATCAAAATGTTTACACGAAAACCAAAAGGTTTTGGGAACCAGCTCCTTTAGCTATGAGGTCTGTTTTTATATTGATTTTTTTTGCAATATCAAAACTAGTGAACAAAACTAGTGTTTAAATTCGTTCCATTCATATGCCAAATATGGCCATTTTTCTTCTTCATTTATCAGTTTTATAAGCTCTAGACAATCCGGTTGAAAAGACATAATTTCAAAACCAAGTTATAAGGAGCTCATCAGTGCATGAAGTAGGATGTTAAACTCTGCATAAAGAGGGGACACTGCATAAAGAGGGGACAAAACTTGGTTTATCCCAAAAGAAACCAAATGTTAGTTGTCCTGGTCCTAATTTAAAAACGCAGCCTCCACCTACAAAGTCTGAGTTTCTCACCCAAAATGTNCGAAGTAGGATGTTAAACTCTGCATAAAGAGGGGACACTGCATAAAGAGGGGACAAAACTTGGTTTATCCCAAAAGAAACCAAATGTTAGTTGTCCTGGTCCTAATTTAAAAACGCAGCTTTCACCTACAAAATCTGAGTTTTTCACCCAAGATGCATTTACTTGACATTTGGATAAAGTGATAAGTTTATGACAATGTCGTGGTTTTGTGCTGGGCTCGGCTGTTCTTGCCTTTTGTCTAGGATATGTGCCGATCTCCAAGTTTTCTCTTTGCTTGTCGCATGTTGGACCAATTCCAAAGGGAGGTCATTCGCATTAAAGATCAACTTTTTTCTAGCTTTCCATATAGAGGAAACACGCTAGAATGCACCTTGGAACCCCTTCATTTTTTGTCCGAAAAAGAAGATAATCTAGGTTTTTAAAGAGGGATCGGGAGAGATCCCGGATTCGTTGAAATGTCTAAAAATGCCCATGTTTATAAGGTCGGTGGGCATAAGAATAAAAGATGGTTAATTGACTCTTCAGCATTCTCACACCTTTAACAAGATCGATCCGAGCTACAATATCTATCCACTAAACGCTGCACGCAAGATAATCATACCTAGAAATCTTCTCTACTTTATTACATATCCACTAAACATGGACATAAAAAGCATGTTTTTTTTTTCCAAAATTTATATCATCATAATCAAAGTCTAATAGAACAGTTTCGAACACTACGTAAGTATATTGAAGTTGAATTCTTATAGCAAAAATAATCTCAAAAAGGCTTTAAGAGGTTATATATCATCCAATGAAATGGGTCCTGATGAGATATTTTGAAGATGTCTTCTTCTCAGCCTCTCATCAAAATGGCTATATCAAAGTGGAAGCCAGTGGGTATAACTCTTTCACCAGAAAAATCAATCCTTTCTCACTCTCTTGCGCGTCTACTTCACTCTCTCAAAAGATTTTGTCTTGTTTCAAAAGAGATTACTCTGTTCTCAAGACTTACAAAAACAGTAATGTCAGCTTGAAAGTGACATGATGGTGCGTGTAATACAATCACACACACATAGAGATGCCTAGTTGCTATATAGAGCTACAGTCAAAGTCAGTTTTATTCATTAGGATTTTGAATTTGTATCATAAAAAAAAACTTAAAAAAAAGATCCCATTGTTATTATCCTGACAGTAAATGCTTTTGCTGAAGGGTCTGTTAGAAGTTTTTTGTTTGTTTGNAAGTCAGTTTTATTCATTAGGATTTTGAATTTGTATCATAAAAAAAAACTTAAAAAAAGATCCCATTGTTATTATCCTGACAGTAAATGCTTTTGCTGAAGGGTCTGTTAGAAGTTTTTTGTTTGTTTCTGTTTCCTTCTGTCACCAAGAAAATGGAAAACAGATAAAGCACACGCAGGAGAGAGAAACTAAAAGAGAGAGAGATATGATCTTGAAACCAAACAATCCTTGCTTATTGTGAAAGAATGAAGTAGGCACTACTAGGCTTGAGAAATTGAGTTGCATGTTTAACTTTCTCCTTTATTATCTTTGAATTCTTCATAAAGTCTCCACCTTTGATTCTTCTTATCCATTTATCCTCATCATATTTTTAGCCACAAGGGTTTCACACACTCTCTCTCTAGAAAGCACTTAAAAAAAGTTGAAGTCTTTTTGTGTTTCAACTGTAAATGCAAAATGGATCGAAGAGGAGATGCAATGGGTTTAACCGGGTCGGGTTCTTACTATATACAAAGAGGATTAACTGGGTCGGGTCCTCCAACGTTTCATGGATCATCACAACAACAACAAGGGATTCGTCACTTACCTAATCCAAATTCTCCATTCGGACCAGGCTCCACTGGATTCGGATCTCCTTCTTTACACAACGATCCTTCTCCTACAGCAACCGGAGCCGGAGCCGGAGCTG
>OVBE01014085.1:0-12274 GCA_900406425.1 Iberis pinnata | reverse complement strand
TTAAATATATATCTATATATAAATATTTTCTGAAATTTTTGATAAAATCTAAAGTTTGGGGCTAAGCATCAATGGTCAAAACTTAAGTCAATGAAATTACTAAAAAAATCAAATATATAAATAGTTTCAGAAATTTCCTAGAATTAAAAAAATTACCAAATTCAAAGTTTGAAACCAAGTATCAATGGTCGAACTTTAATATATATATATATTTTTTAAAACCTCTCTTCATATAGAGCACAATCACATTTCACATGGTCTAAAATTCTAACACAACATTATTCTCTACCTTCTACTTAGGGGTGGAAGATTATCTCAGATCTGATCCCGGATCCGCACCGAAAATTATGATATTCAACGAGTCCGTATCCGGATCTGGGTATTAAAATATTAAGGTCCAGATATCCGGATCCGAACCTATATTAAATATATTTTTAAATTATTTTTAAATATATTAAATATATTAAATATATTTTCTTATATTTTATAAATATATTATAATATTTTAATTAAAAAATTTATATATTTTAATTATTATCATTATAAAAATATACATCGTTATTTTCTTTAAAAATAAATTTAAATATTATTTTATAATCAAATTTATATTTTCTATGATTTTTTTAAAAGATTGATATTTTTAAACAAATTCAACTTTTTCAAAAAGAGAAAATTTGTTTTTTATTTTATTTTTATTCTTGGCTTCGAGTTTGGATAGAGATTCGGATATCTGCGGATATCGAATTTGGATAATGATCCGGATATCTCGGATTCAGATCCATTTTTCATGGGTCAGACGGATTTAGATCCGGATATCCTCAAAAACCTCAGATATCCGGATTTGTCTCACCCCTACTTTTAACTACAACCTTTAAACGCAAAAAGCCAAAAAACAAAAAAATAACCTACAAAAAACGTTACTAATCCCACTAATTAAGCCGGACCACTTCACCAATAAACTCAAAGTTTCTATGTAATGTTCCTAAAAACTGTTAATTTTCCACGCGATTAATAATGTATTTTATTCATTGTAATATTTAATTCAACTTCCTAAATTTCTTTTAAAATAAAAAGTCATATTTGTGCTGATTACAAGTAATTTCAAATGGTAGTAAATAAACAGAACAATCAAAATATATTAGAGAAATCAATATGAAGTAAAAATCCAAATTGCGTGTATGAATCTTAGAAGTTGAGTAACATGTAAAATTACCTTGAGTTTTATAAATTATAGTCATAAAGAACATAAATGAAAATGTTCTATAATAAGAAAAGAAACCCACAATCTAAACTATGCACCACGTTTTTATGTCAATACGAAAAAAAGAACATAAAAGAACAATGCAAATCTAAGATGCGAATAGCGAGAAAAAATGACAAAAAACACATATAACTGAAACCAAACCATAATTTAGAACACCAGAGGGAATAATTGCAAAATGGAACACAACAAAAGAGAAACATAAGTGAAAATGGATAAGACTAATAAAACAATCTAACATAAAACTACGAAGAACGTTTAAGGTCTCAACACCAGAGGGAAGAATGTTGTTTTCCATGAGACCCTGTTTCCTTTTGCTAATGATTCTGTTAATCCTCAATTTGAGATTGTATTCCCATTGAATACTGAGCTTATTAACAACCAGGAACAACAAGATGCAGCTCCAGTCACAGTTGAAAGGTCTGCATCCACAACTGATGTTACAACTATGCGACTGCATAAAAAGCCTAGTTACCTTAAAGACTATCATTGTTATAATTTGGAGACTAAGGCTCTATATCCTATCTCTCACATCATCTCATATGCCAAATTATCAGTTCCATATCATCAATACATCATGGCTATCAGTAAAGAGACTGAACTACCTACTTATACTGAGGAAAAGAAACATCCAGCATGGACTGAAGCTATGGATCATGAAATACAGCCATTAGAAAGCAATGCCACATGGACAATCTGTTCTTTACCAGACAATCAACATGCAATTGGTTGTAAATGAGTTTTTAAAATCAAGTACAATTTGGATGGTTCTTTGGAGAGATATAAAGCATTGGTTGCTAAAGGTTATACCCAAAAGGAAGGTCTGGATTATGTAGATACATACTCACCTCTTGCTAAACTAACTTCAGTAAAGATGTTACTTGGAGTTGCTGTTAAATTGGGATGGAGCTTATCACAGTTGGATATTTCAAATGCTTTTCTAAATGGTGATCTTAATGAAGACATTTATATGAAAGTTCCACCTGGTTATAAATCAAAAACTGGCAGTCTTCCACCTAATTTAGTCTGCAAGTTACAGAAATCTCTTTATTTCCTTAAACAAGCCTCACGTCAATTGTACATGAAATTTGTTGAATCTCTCTGTGCTTTGGGATTCATTAAGAAGGAATCAGATCATACAATTTTCACCAAAGTCAAGGATTCAATAATTTTAATAGTTCTGGTCTATGTTGATGACATTGTCATAGCCATCAATAATGATGATGCTACTGCACAATTGAAAGCTCATCTCAAGAATCATTTTAAACTGCGAGACTTAGGTCCACTCAAATACTTTCTTGGCCTTGAAATAGCAAGATCATCTGCAGGCTTGTCTATTTTCCAGAGAAAGTATGCTCTTGTGTTGTTGGATTCTGCAGGTATGCTTGGATGTAAGCCTTCATCTATTCTAATGGAGCCAAACCAGAAGATATCAAAGGATGAAGGTGAATTGTATGCAGATCAAGATAATTATAGAAGGCTTATTGGAAAACTGATCTATTTGACCATAACGAGGCCTGATACATGTTTTGCAGTCTAGAAGTTAGCTAAATTCACTTATGCTCCACGCATTCCTCACTTCAAAGCTGTACAGAAACTGCTTCAATACATTAAGGGTATTGCTGGCCATGGTCTTTATTATTCCTCCGATTCAATTTTGGATTTAACCCGCATTTGCTTATGCTAATGGGGGGGGGGGGCTTTTTTAGAGACAAGAAGATCAGTTTCTGGTTATTGCATGTTTCTTGGTGATTCTTTGATATCTTGGAAATCAAAGAGGCAGAAGATGGTCTCACACTCATCTGCTGAGGCAGAATATCGCAGCATGTTTTTAGCTGTTAAAGAAATCATTTGGCTTTGAAATTTGATCCACGACTTGCATCTCCCAGTCAAGACTCCAACAATTTTATTTTCTGATAATATGGTAACCATTCACATTGGAAACAATCCAGTGTTTCATGAATGTACTAAACACATTGAAATGGATTGTCATTCAGTTCGAGAGAAGGTGATCATGGAGTTTTAAAACTGTTACATATGCAGACAGATTTCCAAGTTGCAGACATTCTAACCAAACCACTATATCCGACTCAATTCAAACACTTATTGTCTAAACTTGGAGTTTCAAGTTTTTACACTCCAGCTTGAGGGGGTGATAATAAGGATATTGCGTCCCGGGATATCAATCAACCCATCGTTGTAGTAAAGATGAGTTTGTCAATCTATAATGGGAGTGTACTAATCAATGTGGATGTATTGGATGCTTTAAAGTCAAGCTAAATGTTAAAAGGGGTTTTGGTTGCTAAATGGTCCTAAGTGCAATGAATGTAAAAAGACATAAAACAGAGAGAGGATTAAAACACTTTTAGATGCAAAACAGAGTAAAAGCAAGAAAGGGTAAAAGTGCAATCAATGTAAAGTCGTTCATGAGGACAAAGGGTAATTGACTTGGGAATCTATCCTGGGCTACCTAAGTACCTAACATACCTCAAATAATGAGCTGACCCCTAGACAGTAGCTCTACAAACAATCAATTCCAATTCCTTGGCAATCAATCTCAAGCAAAGCAATCACATACTCAACTGTCGTCATAGACGGTGACTACCTAACAGGCATTAACCTCTACTACTCTAGCTAACTCGTTTCCCACATTTATTCACAGAGAAGGGGAAACGAATCTCTGGAACCCCCTCGGTCCGGTTACCTCTAATAACTCACCTTCCGGTGTTGTAGGGCCTAACGGCGGGTCTCTATCCCTTCCAGGTAGGAGTACAATCAACATTAAGCTAAGGAGGACCAGAAGGGATCTAAAACGCAAACAACTTAGGTACCTAAGAAAACCCAGAACATCAACCCTAATCTACCCCCATCCACAAGATCTTGGATGACTACTCACCACTCATGGGAGTAGAAGCAGATGAAACAACAAACATAACTTCAAACCTAAACATGCATATCTATGAAAAACAGCAAGAACACAAACCCATAAAATGAAGAACAGCAATGAAACAGTAAGCTAAACAAGAGATTAAAAACTTAAAACGAAAATCAACAAGAACCAGATATGCAACAAGGTAAAGCTAAGCAAGGAANTGAAAGAAATATGGTTTTTACACCAAGAACATCAAGAACAAAACTAAGAAATGAAAACCTAAGACAAAACCTAAAAAGGAAAGAAAAACTAAAGCTTGGAAAATGGAGGGGAATTAGGGCTTTTATAGTGTTCAGAGAAAAGCCCTAATTCTCACTAAAGACAAAATGCTAATCATTGTCTTGGATCTTGGGCCTTGCTTCAGGTGGTATCCGGATTCGAGTTGGTCGGGTCGGAGCGTGTTTTCCTTTGAGTTGGTGAGTGCATGATCGATCCGGGCTAAGGATGCTTGCTTGGGATCGATCCAGCTGAGATGCGTCCAAAGTGCGTCTGAGGTTGGGATCGATCCCGGCATTGAGTGCCCAAGATCGATCCAGACCTTGGTGGGATCTATATCATATGTTTCCTTCTTAGTCTTGCTTCATCTTCGTGCACTTCCTTAGCTTCATTTAAGAATTCACCAAAACGTTGAAGAGTGAGAGGGGGATCGATCTGAAGTGGTTGCGGGATCGATCTGAAGTGGTTGCGAGATGGATCTGGTAAGTGTCGGGATCGATCCTGCAAGTGTTGGGATCAATCCCGAGGCTGCTGAGTTGGGATCGTTCCTGTTTCGACGCCGAAGTGCCTGAGATCGATCCTGCATAGTGTTGGGATCGATATTGCCTTGGTTCTGAGGTAAGTTTAGTCCATTCCATGCTGAGTGCTGAGTGCTGCTCCATTTAACGTTAAGTGCTGCTTTTATGAAATTTCTCAAATCCTTCCCAAAAACTCCTGAAAAACCTGAAAAACTTCCAAAATGCGTGCATATGCAAATTCTAATGTAAAAGTCCTAAAAATCCTAAACTTAGTGAAATCGACCATAAATGTGATGTATGCACGCTTTTAGACCTCAGAATCGATGCTAATTGATATGTAAAATCCATGAAAATTCAGAGTCATCAGGGGGGCTATTAGAGTGTATACACAATGTATTAACAGTTTGTTAGGCAGTTGGATCGATTTGGTTAAGTTAGTTTGGTTAGTTAGGAGTTAGTTAATAGCTACTCTATTTATATAAAGTCTGTAATTGTTTCATTCACAAGTTAATGAGAATGTGTTTTACAATCTACAACAATTCTAATACTAAAATTCACTTAAGCAACCCTTAAATTTCTCCAATGGAGATGTTCTTAGTATCCACAGTAGAATTTGGAATTGGGTGACTCCGGTTCTTCTTTTGTATGATTAGACCATTTCAATCTTTCATTCCACCTTTTAGTTTTCTAGGATTAACTTTTCCCTTCTTAGATTGTTTTATCTATTTGTCTCTGATTTCTTGAAGTCTCTGTATCCTCTCCTTTTTAGAGCTAAACTTTAAAAAAGATTGAAAGATAGGAGATAAAAAAAAAAAGATTGAAGGAGATTTCACCAATATACGATCATAATAGTTTTATAGCAGAAATGGCGTTTCCTTGTAAACATTAATGGAAATGCTGAAGACGATTCACAATATACGCTCATGAATAACAAAATTATCGTTATAGTTATGTGAAGAAAGAAACATATAGTAGGTGCATTATTTAGCCATTTTCTTTGGTAACACGATTCTTTCTTTCCATTTATTTTCCTTTCTAAAAATCTTATTTTGTTTGAAAACATTAGTGAAATTAGTGCTTAGTTAGTGTTCCACGAACTTGTGATAACATGGCCGTTGAAACATAGTTTTGAGTGAAAGTAATAACATCGCTGATTCCATGGCAAGAAATGCGAGAATTCTGACAAATATTAGGAGACACAATCCTTGCATTGTTCACATAAAGTCCCGAACCTCCGGCTTTGGTGATGGTGAACATTCTATCAGTGAGGCTACAAGGAATAAGAGTTTTGTTTGGGAAACGAAGCATGTGATTGATCATTAGCCAAGCAGGGATCGTGTGTCTTAAGATAAAACTCTCAAGATTCTCTGGATTTATCTCTGCTTGAGAGATATCAACGTCGCTAGGCATCAAGAAAGTAATCTCTTGGTTCTTGAACAGATTTGTATTGTTGAGGAGATGGAGAAGGATCACAAAACCGTTGTAAGATTCCCTTCTCATGTCGGCCATGGCAGAGGCAAGCTCGGCGGTTTGGTTGTTATGTCTCAATATAGGAGTCGGAAGTGGCTCGGTCGATGCAATTGCAAGAGTCGTACGAAGAAAGACAAACAAAGGAGCTATACTCAAGATAATAGATCTCATTGTAAGAGGATATTTTTTAGATTTTAATCCTTCATGGTTTCTAAATTTTTAAGACAAACTTATAATAAGTAGAAAATTCACAAGTTCACGTATTTTAGGAGCAGATACTAAACCGTGGGAGATTAGTTGATGCATGGTTGATTCGTGACTTCAATATTTCATCTCGTAAGTGTGACAAAGAATACTCGTGTGGATTTTGGATGTCAACAGGTAATATCTCTAAACCAAAAGAAATGAATCTTCCAAAATATAACTATCGATTTCAGAAAGTTTTAGTCGCATAAAATGACACGTATATTTAGAACGGCCACAAAGGGTGTTCATGCCCATTTGGACATTACATTTTTTTTTTTTTTTTTGACGTCAAATATAATTTATTAAGAACTAGAAGCAATATCTCCCTTATACACATGGTACAAGAATGATGGACAATGTGAATCAACAATAAATAAACACTTAGTCTCCAAAGCATATTTTGCTAATAAATCAGCACAACCATTAGTAACTTGAGATTTGTAAACAAATCGCATTGATGCAAAGCATGATTTCCAGCCTTCAATTGTCTTTGTAGCACTGTAGATGGCGATTGGTAGCCTTTCCTTTGATGCAGATATTAACAATTAAATTATCACCCTCAAAGATTATATGTCTATATCTCAAACCCCGAGCTAACTGAATAGCCCACAAGAGGGTGAAACATTCACATTCTGCAATAGATGTCCTACGGTATTCAGACAGCATTCCATAATGACACATAACACCAGCTTGATTACGAATAATCATACCACAACCCATACAATCATTATCAGCTCTAACTGAAACATCATAATTACATTTAAAAAACGGTTCCATAGGTCTTTGCCAAACCTGCAATCGTGCCTCAGTAGAAAACATTGGTGAAGATACTTCAAAAGATTGACATTGTAGCCATTCAAATACATCCTTTTGTATAAATGTATTAATTGATTCCAAAGAAGGAATTATGTTCATGAAGATTAGGCTATTTCTAGCCTTCCATAATCTCCACACAAGAAAAAAATTCTGAATCCTCAATGTTAAGGGAAAGCTCTAGTTGTCATAAATGGTAAGAATCCATTTCACAAGATCGACCACAGTAAACATAAAAGGTGGGAGAGAAATTGGAACAACACCGCCAAACTGCTTTAGCAAACTGGCATGTAAAGAAGATATGTACATTGGATTCATTATGGAGACAACAATTTCGACATTGTAAATCAATCTTAACACCTCTGCGTTCAAGATTAACTTTGGATGCAAGAGCACCATATGCAATAGACCAGATAAAAAACTTTAACTTTGGAGGCAAGTGAAGTTTCCAAATAGCTGAAGCAATATCATGATAGGCAGCTAGGGGTGGGGTAGCATTAGCAGAACAATTAGAAGTTCAAGTGGCCATATGATATCCACTTTTAACAGATTAGATACCATCAGAAGTTGAATCCCATATTAAAAAACCATCACGGGTCTGAGGAGACACATATAGTGTGTGAATTAAAGGGATATCCTCTGCATTAATAAACTTCGATATGGATTCAAAATCTCAATCTCTGGTATGTCTTTTAAACAGCATTGAAACTCGTATATATGGATCCACGTCAGGTAAAAGTTTCGCTGGTCTTGGGGGAGAAGTAGGCAGCCAATTATCACAACCAATACGAATGGAGTGACCAGTACCTATACCACAACGCACACCTGCAGACAACAATTCTTTGCCTTTGACCAAAGAACTCCATAAATACGAAGCACCTCTCTTTAAATAGACAGTAAGTGAATCAGAATGAAGGAAGTACTTGCACTGTAACAACTGATACACCAAACTCTTTGGCTGATGAATAATCTTCCAAAAATGACTTGCTAGCAAAGAAACATTAAAATTACAGGTATTACGAAATCCAAGTCCACCTTGATGTTTTGGTTTACCCAATTTGGACCAAGCAACCCAACTGTTTTTCTTATGACTGAGGTCGAGCCCCACCAGATCCGTGCCAATAACTGATCAATATCCTGACTTAGATGAAAAGGTAACATGTAACAATTCATGGTATAAACCGGAAGAGCATTAACCACTGATTTTATTAGCACCTCTTTACCAGATAAAGAGAGAAATTTAGATTCCCAGCCATCAATGCGTTGTTGGATACGCTGTAAAATTGCAGTTGAAGTGCAGATATTATGTTTATTGATTTGTTCCGGTAAACCAAGATATTTATCAGCTCCGCCACGACAAGCTATTTGCAGTATTGTCTGAATAGCATTTTGTTGAAAGTTGTAAACTTTAGCACAAGATTTAGAGAAGTTGATACGTTGACCCGATACTAATTCATACTGCTGGAAAATATGTTTCAACTGATATGCATTAGCACAGTTTGCTCGGAAAAAAAAACAAAGAATCATCTGCGAATAATAAATGTGTGACCCTAGGACCACTCCTACCAACACTAGTACCTTGAATCAATCCCTCCTTGGCCGTCCGATGAAGCATGAAACTAAGAACATTAGCACACAAGATGTATAAATATGGTGACAAAAGATCACCTTGACGTAAACCCCGTTGTGGCACAACAAAATTTTGAGGTCCACCATTAATCAGAATCGAGAAACTGACTTGTCTTACACAAAGCATAATCCAGGAGATCCAACGCGGATAAAAACCTTGACGACATAATACCTCTTCAAGAAAATTCCACTCAACTCTATCATAAGCTTTGCTAACAACTGTTTTGACAGTCATAAATGTTGAGGCAAGCCATTTATTAACCTTAAGAGAATGAAAAATCTCATGTGCAATAACCAAATTGTCGGTGATATCTCGTCCGGGAATGAATGCCGCTTGTTATGGAGTTATCAGGTTTGGTAGAATAGACTGCAGCCGAGAAACCAAAATTTTTGCTATTATCTTATAAAACACATAACAAAAACTGATTGGTCTATAATCTTCCATTTTTCGAGGATGCTGGATCTTGGGAATGAGACAGAGATTAGTATGCGTAAAAGCAGTGTCCAAGACGCCTTCATTGAAGAACCTCTGAATCGCTGGAATCAAATCCTGCTTGAGCAGTGACCAATAAGTCTGGTAAAACATTACATTTTCTTTTATGGCCTATAATTTGGTTAATCCATATAAACTATCGACATATAAACTATCGACGAAAAAATAACTACACCTAAAAGTTAACCATATTTGAATGGGTAGTCTATGGTCATTTTTGTTTGTTTATATTTAACTTGTTCAATTATACAATATAAAAATCATGTTTTTTTCCAATTGCAAAATCATCATTTCTCGTAAAAAATTTCGTTTTATCATAAGATTATGTTTTCTGCTAAAATCACAACTCAATGTTATTCGCCAAACTCATACTTAACCAAAACTATCATGAAAACTATAAAAGTTACATTTTCCGCCAAACATCGCAATTTTTTGAAAAGTTTGAAAAAAAAAGACATGTTTTCTCACTAATATAATAAAAATCAGGGTTTCTATCAAAACTAAAATGTGTTTTTTCAGAAAAATTTGTGACTCATTTTTTTCCGCCAAATCCATAAGAAAAAAAAGAAAAAAATTCTCATTTTTCCCTTGCAATCATTTTTCCCAATAAAATCATAAAAGTTATGTTTTGTATCAAAATCCTTGAAAGCATGATTTCGTGCTAAAATCATAAAAATCAAATTCTTTTGCCAAAACTGAAAACATGGTTTTGGATGAAATTATAAAATCTTTGTAAATGTTTAGCTATGTGTGTACTTTTTGCTGCATCACGTCAAATATATTCAGAAATGGTCTCTAACGTTTTTCAATAGTCTCATATATTTTGTTTCATTATTTTTTTGTTTATGTTGTTTATTTAATTAGTTTTTTTTTTTGTAGGTTGGTGTCAAAATTTTGTTGGAGATGACAGTTCATCTCTTATTAAAATAAGAGATCGAAGTGGAATGATAAAATCAATGATGCTGAGATTAATACACTCGTTGATGATATTTTAAGTGAAGTTGCATATTATTGTATAGCCAATTATCCAAAATTGCATATATATATACGACATCATGTAAATATAAAAATAAAATAAAAAATGATAAATTGAATAACAAAGTAAATAATTTTACAAACAACAATATGTTTCCCAATAACTATGAACAATAATTATAGTAAAACGTTCTATAACAAAGTAATCATAATAAGAGTGCGTTTGTTAACTTTAGATATTAACTTTACCAAACAAACTAGATCACAAAGAAAATATTCAACAACCCTGCGAAAATAGTTATGCGGAAGAAAAATTCTGGAAACTCTACCTAACAAATATTTGTACGGAATCAATATAACAACTATGCATTTAACCTCTTCTTAATAACTTTAACTTTTATAATTAATTATACGAAACAACTTTTATCAAATATAACTACACAGAACAACTAATTTCTAAAATAACTTTACCAAACAAATTCGATCACTAAGAAAACATTCAACAACCATGCGGAAATAGTTATGCAGAAGAAAATTACCTAACAATTACGAAATCAATATAATAACTCTGCTTAATAACTGTAAATTTTCCAAATAAGTATACGAAACAACTTTTACCAAAATATGTAAATAACTATACACAACGACTAATTTCTAAAATAACTTTTCCAAGAAATTGTATTTAATAAAAACATATTCAGATCAATATAACAATCACTACGAAATAACATTTCATAACAAATTAGCAAAAAAACTTTACAAAATAACTATTCCTCGGAATCTGTAAAATAACTATACACATTAACTTTATTGATACAAATCTGGAACAAACAAAGTGATTTAACTATGCATAGTAACTTTACTAATTAAATATGCATACAAATACTAATTTATAATCATATCTTGTTCAAAGATTTAAAAGAGTTTCTATGTCAAATTATTGACTCTATAAGGTATTAATGATAGTAGATTTGTTTAGGATTGTTGTTAGACATATATATATACTAGAAAAATTTAAATTAAATTAGTATTTAAGTTAAAGGATAATTATGTCAATATTAGCCTATATCTTTTATTTTTTTTAAATATGGTCTATAATTTTAATTTAGATTATTTTTTGAAGATTTTTTTATAATTATCCGTATGAAAATCTCTTTATAGATTTAACAAATCTAATGATTATTAAAATCAACAAACGCTATAAAAATCTACCAATTAATATATATATATATATATATATATATATATATATTATTTTTTGTTAGGATATATTCTCTCCGAGATATAAAGAATAACCCTCTTTATTAACTTTAGGAAAATAATTCAAAACCTAAAATTTTATAATCTCTCAAAACTTGATTAATTATGTCACAACCTTGACATCTCTTTATATATGATTATAATTCCTATTCCTAACTCAATTAGGAAAACTCAAAATAAGAAAACTCATTATTTTAGATATCTTCTAATTAGATAACTCCTAAATATATCTAATATAATTTTCTTTAAATCCATGCTTATCTTCTTTTGACTTTGATATATCTTCAAGCTTAAGCCAATTGGCCCTTTAAGCTTGAAATTTCTTTCTTCCAAATCTTGAATTCTTATGAGGTCTCTCATTTCACTGAACTTGATCTTCGTCATTGCTTTGGTTAAGATATTCACCTTATTGAAATAAGATAACCAAGAAAAATAAAAGACTCAGAAGCGGCTAAGTCAAT
>OVBE01014084.1:0-12275 GCA_900406425.1 Iberis pinnata | reverse complement strand
TTCTTCTTTATGGTTTATTGAAGTGGTGAGAGATTTGATGTTTTGTGTTTTTTTTTTATTTTAAATTGTTTTAGCTGTTTATAAAGATTTTTTTTTTTTTGTATTTCTTTGGGCCGGTTTATTTTCATTGCGAAGAATTAAACCTTTTTTTTTACTTTTAACTAAACCGGGTGAGAAAACCGATTGGTATGATTTTTGAGTGGGATCATATACAAAATCATCGATTTTTTTCTTTCTTTAAATTCTCTAAAATTAGATTATAAATTGTTTCCAACTTTGTTACATGTTTATTAGCTATCTTACTTCAATATTTTCTATACTTAGAGGTGTCAAACGGGGCGGTCAATGTCCATTTGGTCCGCCCCGCGACAGACAAATATTTTTAACCAATGACGGGTTGACCGGCAAAATCCATAAACAATTAATAGTATGTTCAAACCCGCACCCACAGATTTTACGGTTTAACGGGTCGGCTTTTGAACATTTTATTTATTCTTAAATTATATAAAATTTAAAATATAAAATATATAAATTTTAAATTTTGTAATTTAATTAGTGAAAAATAATATTAATATATAATTTTTATAAATATTTTAATTTTATAAAATAAAAGTTTATACTATATTACATATTTTATAAATTATAATTATTATATACATAAAATTATTTATAATTTAATTACTTTTTATTTAAATTAGTAATCCACGAACCGATCCGCCAATCCGCAGACAAAAATCCGTTAAACCCGCGGTACGTAATGGATCAACCCGCGAAACCCGTCCCATGGCGGTCCGCGTTGAACTAAACTCGTGGGTTTTAGCCGGTTTTGACATTTCTATCCATACCAAATTTTTTTTTTTTGTAATNTTTTTTTTTTTTTTTTTTTTTACTATAAAGGAACTTGTCTCTGACTACCAACATCATTCAAGAGACAAGTTCGTGTATAGTTTTTCATACCTAGACATGAATAGAGCTAAAGATTTAGTTAAAATTAAAGTTAAAGATTTAGTTACAATTAGAAAGTTAAAATCTCAAATTTGTAATGGTTATCTTGTTATATTTATTGAGTTGTAAATAGTTGTAAATAGTCTTTCAATTCCAAAATTATGTTTTGGAATTTTGTGATACAAATTTACTTTTGATTAGTCTTAGAATAAACAATAGGAAAATTTGTATCTTTCCTTGAATATACCTTTTGAATTCATTCAAAGTAAAGAAATAAATCATTTTAAAATAGTAACATATATCATAAAATTAATGAANAGCATTTATATTATAAATTGGGAAGAACAATTTGAAAAAATTATTGTTATGTTAACTAATTACATAAAACGTCATTAATTTAAAAGTCAAAAGTATTAAAGACAATAGTGATAAATTAATTATTTTCTAAAAATATTCAACAAACCATTAAATCAGGAAGTTTTAAATAAATGAGGTTGCTATATAATTATATTGCATTAAATGTTGATTTTCTTAGCATATGTTAAAAAAAATGTACATTATTAACTTATCAAAATATTAAATGAGTACCATATATTTGTCTCTAAGTGTATATTAAATGTAGATGTTTTAACAATATGTTAAAAGATTCATAGGTTATTAACTCACCAAAATATTAAATGTGTAAATTCACCAAATGTATAAACGATATTTAACACAAATGTTATAAGTATTAACAATATTCAAAACTTAATTGCTAAAACTTTAAATATATATACATCAACAATAAAAATTATTTAGAATATATATTGCATGATGGGTTAGAACTAAATTAATTATTTCATATAAATATTTTATGCGGAGTGAATAAAAGTTTATAT
This sequence comes from Iberis pinnata, assembly GCA_900406425.1. NCBI lineage: Eukaryota > Viridiplantae > Streptophyta > Magnoliopsida > Brassicales > Brassicaceae > Iberis > Iberis pinnata. The sequence goes on along the minus strand of OVBE01014084.1, from coordinate 10,452 downwards.
TTTCATGATCAATGGTTTACATATATCAAACAATATTAATATATATACTAGATGATATCCCGCGTTATAAAATATTGTACTAATTTTTTTTATCTATAATAGTGTTGTTTATCAAATTTGTAATTTAGTACAAACAAATCCCATTAATTATGACTTACACGTATATGTAAGATTATCAAATATAATATATATATATATATATATAAATATTCTGCGTATAGCGTGAGTTAAATATCTAGTTTTAATTATTAAAAAGTAAGGGAACAATCACATTTTTACCACTATTACCAGTATAATGTAAGGGAACAATAAAAAGTAAGGGAACAATCAAATACATAGTTTTATAAAAATATAATGTAATTATTTTGAATATATTAACTATTTATTTATGTTGTGATTGTCAAATGACAAAAGAAACACTTGTTCTTTATTCGAGTAATTATTGTTTTTAAATTAACTTATTGTCGAACAAAGTATTAGAAAAATATAAGCATATTAACCGGAGTTTATAGCTTTTATGGTAAAGAGATTATAGCTGCGAGTTTCACCATTTAAATTCAAATTTTTACCACTATCATGAATTTTGATAGTTTTTCTGGAAATTCTTATCGACTGCGAATATTTTGGATATAATCATATTTTTTTGGGATTTTGGATATCAAAATCAATAAGGTGAGTTATAAGAATGAGCCGATGAGGTAAAGATATGTGATGGATAATTATAAAATCTTTACAACAAGGCCACAAAACACTACAAGTTAAAAAAAATTTTTGTCACAAAATTAGTAGTTAGAGGTTAGTGTCCATCAGGGCTCGAACCGCAAACACGCGCAGAGGTATCTGAATCATTGCTAGAGCTTTGCCACTATACCATCGGCAAGTTAAAACTTTTTTTTGTTGCAACAAGTACACTATGTATGAATTTTGAGTAGTTTTTGGATTTTGTATAATAAATATATCTTAAAAATTATTATAAAATCAATAGTAGATTATTGAATTTAAAATATGGAGAGAGTAAATAAAGGTGGAAATGACAAGTGGAGAAATGAAAGACACCTTGATGCAAAGGTGTCACACATGAAGCCAACTCTTCTCTCTTTCCATTTTCCCATAAAGCCTTTGGTCCCATTAATGCCCACTTTCCTCAATTTTGAATTCAAAACTTTTAATTTTTGAATTTTTTATTTTGAAGGTTAACAAAAAAATGAATTGTATATTTGAAGATAATACGAAATAGATTATAAGGAGTTTAGTCAAAGTAACTAAAAGGCTTTTTTGTTCTTTCTCTTTGAAATTCGGCTAGACATAAACAAATGAATAATAAAAAATTATAATCATGATTTTTTTTTTATTATTGTTGTTTAGTACTCTTCTCTTCTATTATGTAAAATGTTATAACAAAAAAATTTTTTTAGATGTTTTGGCATTTTCGAAGTAAAATTTATAATCATTAAAATAATAACAACCTTTCATATTCTACATGATATTATTTTATTAGTAAAATTTTTTTGATCATATGCAAACTAGTGTAATTTAATAATTAAATGAAAATTATTTATAATTTCTTAAATTTTATGTTTTTGTCCAAAAATCTTATAAAATAGGATCGGATGAGTAATTTTTTTATAATAAATAGGTCATCTAGGCAAAAGATAATATTCTACTATTACATAAACAAATTTGGTTATGACATTAAATAGAATAAATATAAGCTTGCGGTCGTTTTTTATTTTAAAATTATAGTTAAATAAATGTTTTATTTTCTAAAACAATTATACAAAAAAATTTATTATAGATTACGTCTTTTTAGATACTTTAAAATTTTAAAACCGATCCTATACTTAAATTGATTCAAACGTGAATTTATATAAATATATAAAATCAAATCAAGATTCTAGACAATTTAATTTTGTGATTAAGAAACAAAAGAGGAGAAAAGTCAAAATAAAATGTGGATAGGAGTTCTTTTGTGACTTCATTGCTGATGCAATCACTCATTAATCATCACTCATAAGTTTGGCAGATTATTTTCACCACTAAGTTTGGCAGATTTAAAATGGTGTAATTACATTAATCAATTTAAAACTCAACGGTAATGAAAGCGAAATTTTAAAAGCTCAAAAATAAGATTTAAATGAATTGAAAATTTCGAGAAAAACGGTTGATTTTCCTTTAGTTTATTGGTGGGCTTACCTTACTTATTATAATCATCAAAGAATTTTAAATTAATTTAATTCTATCGTCCATAAAGATAAATCCAAAAATATAACATAATCCAAAATCCTAAAAATATCATTAATTTTCTTGTTTATATTTTAAAATACGATTTTCATTATTATTTTAAAACTATCATTCCAAAAATTATACAAATGTAAAATAATACTACATTTGATGAATATTAAATCCAATTTCTTTTGAAACCTACATTCTATCAATAATTTTTTTTGTACGGCAAAAATACAAAATCATTGTTTACATACATCAATAAATCTCAAGAACAAAAATGTATAATCAAAAAATCATATAGAGTTAGTTATTGCTATTTTAGCTAGGAAATCAAGCATAAATATTTTCATGTCGGGATCGGAACTGAATCCGTGTGTCCTAGAACGGTCGTTCCCAATAACGCCAGGTGCGTAGGTAGTGATCCAAACGCAAAAACTCATGGGTGGTATTGGTTATACATATTGTCACCTTCAAATATTACCTTCGTGTATCCCAATTTCTAAACGCAGTGAGCTCTCCATAATAAAATGGTGAACTCAGCCTCTTCAATGATATATCGTTCCGCATATCAGCTTTATCCACAATGTAAAAACTTCTCTTTCTCATCTCTAAGTATCCAACTTAACACGCAGAATTGGCGGAACTGCACGCTCTGAGGCAAGAAATTCCAAGGTTCAGACTTTCTTACTGTCATAGACTTCAGAACAAGCAGGCTGACTTACTCGCTAGGGACGCTCGTCGGCGAAATGTGTTATCCTTGTACTCGGGGCCTTCACCTCATATATACTCCCTCCGTTCCTGAAAGGATGATGTTTTAAAATTTAGTTTTGTTTCTAAAAAGATGATGTTTTAGGTGAAAACACTTTAAAAAGAAAGCATAAAGTAAAGTAAAAGTTGATTTCCTTAATCTACGTAAAAACTCTAAAACATCCTCTTTTCAAGAACGGAGGAAGTAGATGGTTAATTTCCCGTTCTAATTGTTTTTTTTTCTTGCTTTTTTTTGTTGTAAAAAAAAAGTATCCAACCTAACCTTGAACCTACATTCTCTCAAAATAATTAATGAAACCAAATCTAAAATTTTAATTTTATTTCCGTATTATCTTAATGAATTTTTATAATAATTGTTAATTTAGTATATTTGTAATCTAAATGTAGGTGTGTGTGTGATATTTTGTATAAATATTAGTATTTTGTAAAATAGAATTTTAAAAAGTTAAAAGAAAGATTCGAAGGAACCAAAATCGGCGGTTTTATTTCAGACGTCAGCATTAAGCACTAACTCACAAAAGATTGTCTTCTTCTTCCTTTCCTTACTCCAATTTCTCTGATTCTCTGTTTCTCTTCCTCTCTCTCTCTTACTCTCTCTCTCTAGAAAAAATCAAAGTCCTTTCCTTTAACGTTTCTTCTGGGTTTTAAGTTTTTTTTTTCCCTCACCGACGAATTTTTCTTTGATTTTCCACTTGGGTTTTGATTTAATCATCAAGGGTTTTCAATATTTTCTCAATCTGATTCTTGTTTCAAAAAAAAAATTGAACTTTGTAGAATCTCTTCATTAGGGTTTAGTTTTTCTCTTTTTTTTTCGATTAACCGGAAAAAAAAAATGAGAAAACAACAAAAGTTATCAAAACTTCAAAGATTAGAGAAATTCGATATGTTTATCTCTCTCACTAAACAAAAATCAATTCAAATTTTAATATCAATTGGATTTCTCTACATACTTCTCATCACATTCGAAATCCCTTTCGTTTTCAAATCAAATCTTAGTAACTTAACCCAAGATCCATTAACCCGACCCGAAAAACTCAATACCCAAAGAGAATTACAAGAGAAGAAAGCACCAAATCGACCATTTAAAAGCTTACTTTACAAAGAATCAGAATCAGAACCACCGATTCAAGAAGAACAAAGAAGAAGGAAGAAGAAGATTCAGATTTTATCAAGCTTAAAATTCGACCCGGAAACATTTAAAGATGGGTCATCAGAGCTTCATAAATCAGCTAAATTAGCTTTTGAATTAGGTAAAAAGATTTATCAAGAGCTTGAATCTGGTAAAACCTTAAAAGATTTAGAGAATGAGAAGAAGAAGAAAGCTAAAGAACATTATAAAAGTTCATGTCTTTTATCGTTTTCATTAACCGGGTCGGATCTTAAAACCCGTAAGAATCTAATGGAGCTTCCTTGTGGATTAACATTAGGATCACATATTACTGTTATTGGTAAACCATTAGCTGCTCATTCTGAGAAAGATCCAAAGATATCAATGTTAAGAGAAGGTGAAGTTTCACAGTTTAAGCTTGAGCTTCAAGGTTTAAAAGCTGTTGAAGGTGAAGAACCACCAAGGATTCTCCATTTGAATCCGAGGCTTAAAGGTGATTGGAGTGGTAAACCTGTAATTGAACAGAATACTTGTTATAGAATGCAATGGGGATCAGCTCAAAGATGTGAAGGATGGAGATCTAGAGATGATGAAGAAACTGGTTAGTAAACTACATTTGTTTTCAAATGTTGTTCCTTTGATACCTAAACCGGATCAAACCGGCCGAAACTTAAATTGGATATTCGAAAAACCGTTTGTATTTCGGATAATTCGGATTTTTGGTTGCATATTTTGATGAAGAAACTTGTTAGTAGTACATTATGTTAGTTTTGGATACCTAAACCGGATCGAACCGGCCGAAAACTTAAATTGGATATCCGAAAAACCGTTTGTATTTCGGATAATTCGGGTTTTTTGGTTGCATGTTTTGATGAAGAAACTGGTTAGTTTTGGATACCTAAACCGAATCGAACCGGCCGAAACTTAAATTGGAAATTCGAAAAACCGTATGTCTTTTATATATAGGTAGTTTTGATCGGATAATTCGGATTTTTTGGTTGTATATTTTGGGTTTTCGGTTTAGCTTATTCGGTTAATTCGTGTTTTAGTTAGGTTCGAACCCGCCAAAACTTAAATGGATATCCGAAAAACCGTAGTAGTTTTGATAGGATAATTCGGTTTTTGGTAATATACATTTTCTGTTTAGGTTATTCGGTTAATTCGTGTTTTAGTTAGGTCTTGGACCTAAACTATCCATATTACCCGATAAAACCGAACCGTAAATCCAAAATACAAGATCAAATAATCTAAATTACCCGAATAACCCAAACCAACAACGAAAAATCCGAACCAAAATCCTTTTTTTTTTGTTCTATATGAGTTTTGTTATAAAAAAACAAAATCCGACCCGAACCCGAATAAACCTAATCCAAACAAAAAAAATTGAAAAATCCAAACCGAAAAACTTTTGTTCCTCGGGTGTTGGTTAAAAAATACAGAACCCAACCCGAACTAAAACCCAAAACCGGAACTAGTCGAACCGAATCCAAATGCCAACCCCTAATTCTTGAGTAATAATGTTGGCTTTTGAAAAAGGTTGTTCCTTTTGATTGATTTCGGATACTAATTTAGTGTGAAATTTTGTTTGTTAAGTTGATGGTCAGGTTAAGTGTGAGAAATGGGCTAGAGATGATAGTATTACATCTAAAGAAGAATCTAGTAAAGCAGCTACATGGTGGCTTAGTCGATTAATCGGTCGAAGCAAGAAAGTAATTGTTGAATGGCCATTTCCATTTACAGTTAATAAGCTTTTTGTTCTTACACTTAGTGCCGGATTAGAAGGTTATCATGTTAGTGTCGACGGGAAGCACGTTACTTCTTTTCCTTACCGAACTGTAAGCAATGTTTTCGACTTCGGTTAAACCTTGGAAGGTGATAACTTACTTTTGTTTCGGTTATATAATGTGAAGGGCTTTACGCTCGAGGATGCTACGGGTTTGACAATTAATGGAGACATAGAAGTTCATTCGGTTTTCGCTGGCTCTCTCCCGACTTCGCATCCTAGTTTCTCTCCTGAGAGATATCTCGAGCACTCGAGGAATTGGCAAGCTCCTTCGCTACCCGATGAGCAAGTCGATATGTTTATTGGTATACTTTCTGCGGGTAACCATTTTGTCGAGCGAATGGCTGTGAGGAAATCGTGGATGCAACATAAATTAGTTAAATCTTCGAAAGTAGTTGTACGGTTCTTTGTTGCATTGGTAAGTTTAAAGCCGGTTTAAATCCTGATCATTTAGTTTAGATCGGTTTAATCGGTTTTCAGTTTTTTCGGTTAGGTTGTGGGCATTCGGATTTCGGTTAGGTTTCAAATCGGTTTAATCGGTTTTCAGTTTTTTCGGGTTGGGACATATAGAAACCATTTGGGTTTTTAGTCTAAGATCGGATTAAAAAAATCGGTTTCGGTTCAGTTTTGATTTTTTTTTTTAAATACCCGTTTTGTATCTGAAAAACCGAATAAATCCGAAAAAATCGAATAAAACCTGTAAAACCGAAAATAAAAACTTAAAACTGCATTAAAAAGACTAAAATGATTTAGTTTAAATTAGGGTTAGTATATGCATTTCGGTTTAATTCGGTTATCCGAAATAAGTTCGGTTCGGTTTATTTCAAAAACCGAAAATCTAAAAAGTTAAAAATCCATTCAGTTTATGACCTATAACCGAAACCGATTCATAACCCTTTTCTGGTTCGGTTCCGGTTTAAATATTTGGTTTCGGTTTAATATGCCCAGGCCTAATCTAAACTTCGTCTTTTTTTTCGACAGCATTCGAGAAAGGAAGTGAATGTAGAACTAAAGAAAGAAGCCGAATTCTTCGGAGATATAGTAATAGTTCCTTACATGGATAGTTATGATCTAGTTGTACTCAAAACAGTTGCGATTTGCGAGTATGGGGTAAGTTGTTTCGACTTTACTGTTTTCCGATTTTACTCGAAAATATCGATAAAGTTTCGATTTTTATGGTTTTTTGTAGGCTCATCAGCTTGGTGCTAAGTTTATAATGAAATGTGATGATGATACATTTGTTCAAGTCGATGCAGTTCTTAGTGAAGCAAAGAAAACATCAGCCAATACAAGTTTATATATGGGTAATATCAATTACTATCATAAACCATTACGTCAGGGTAAATGGGCTGTTACTTATGAGGTAAATCAAAGAAAGTTAAGATTTTTATTGGCTTTTGTTTAATTGAATTTTAGAAGTTTATAGTTTTTTTTATGTTCTTTTATAGGAATGGCCAGAGGAAGATTATCCACCTTATGCTAATGGACCTGGATACATATTATCTAATGATATCTCTAGGTTCATTGTGAAAGAGTTTGAGAAACACAAACTAAGGGTAAGTTTGCAAATTTTAATTTTATCTTTATCTATTCAAGATAGAGCATAGTGGGTAAATAAACCGAAACCGAAAAAACCAGACAGAACCGAACCGAAAAACCGGACTGAATCGAATCGAAAGAATGAAACCAAAACCGAACCGAAGTTTTTTTATAAAAAAAAAAAGTCAAGTTTTATTATTTAAAAACCGAAAAACTTAAACCAAAACCGTATCGAAATTGTTTTTGGTTAATAAAAAAATCGAAATCAGATAAATTGAAAATATAGAGAATTTTGTATTTTTATAGTTGTATACAATAATTAAGTTACTTTGTGTACATTCTAATGACTTAAACGAAAAACCATATAGGAAATAAAATAAAAAACCGAACCGAAGTTTTTTTTAAAACATTTAAGTTTTGTTATTTAAAAACCGAAAAACTTAAACCAAAACCGGATTGGTTAATCAAATAAATTAAAAATATAGAGAATTTGTACTTTTATACTTGTATACATGAATTAAATTACTTTATTTACATTCTAATGATTTAAATGAAAAACCGGATAAGAACTAAAATAAAAAAAACCGAACCGTAAATCGGAATTTCCTTTATTTGTACTTTCTTCTGATTGTTGATTCTACAGATGTTCAAAATGGAAGATGTGAGTGTAGGAATGTGGGTAGAACAATTCAACAATGGAACTAAACCAGTTGATTACATTCACAGTTTCAAGTTTTGTCAATTTGGTTGCATAGAGAATCACTTAACAGCTCATTATCAGTCTCCAAGACAGATGATTTGCTTATGGAATAAGTTGGTTTTGACAGGAAAATCTCAATGTTGTAACATGAGATGACATAAACCAAACAACTTTTTCTTTTTTCATTTTTGGTTTTTTTAATTTTATTTTATTTTGGAGTAGTAGTACAATATATAGCTTGTAGCTTTTGGTTGTAGTGTATAAAATCCTCTTGAGATTGAGGAACAGTAGCTAAAATAGATCTTTTTTGTTTAGTCATATATATTTTAAATATAAATCAATTTTAGTCTATTAAATTCGCAAAGCATGTTAAAAAATAAAAATAAAATAGTAATAATATATTAAAATATTACATATAATTTAAAATTATTTTACAAAATAACATTACATTAAAAAAATTTAATATAAAAACAGAAAAATAAAAATTTAGTTTTTGTGTGTTTTATAATAATTTTATATCATAATTAAATGATTTAGTCAGTTGTTTTTTTTTTATGACCCTGGTATCCGAAGCCTCAAGTGATTTTGACTAGGCGCAGAGTGTTTGCAGTCGCCAAAAATATTCACGATGGCTGTCGAAATTCATCCCATGTTAATTGACAGTAGATTCAAATCAGTTGTGAGCCCTTTATCACCAGAGTTAGAAGCCCCGATTGATTTCGTCAGTTTGATTAGTAATTCTAACAATTTTTTCGGTTCAATTTAATAGGCTTATAAATAAAAATAAAATTAAGAAAAAATGAGCTATGAGTTTTTAAGTAATAAAATTAAGAGTATTTTTATTTTAAAATAAAAATATTAACCAAGATTTAAATTATGAATATAAAAGATTAATATTGTCAATAATATTGATTTTCTACCATTTAGGCTTCGACTAATTTGTTTAGTGTTCGTTATTTATTCTTTCGAGTTCATACATTAAAAAAAATAAAACTAGATGATGTTTCGTGTTAAACAAAATCCGATCAAAGTTTTCTTATGATGAGACCTTTGAAAAAGTCAAGACTGTAGATGAACAAAGATAAATTTTTGTTAGTTTTAAACTTGTAGATGCAATGTTACTTATTAATCAAAATTCAAATCTTTCAATTTTACCTGTTACCATCAGGGTGAAGTTCACACATTTGATTATCATCTCCTATAGCCATTAAGTAGCCAGAAGAAGTCAAACCCTGAAAAATTAGAGGGAGACACAAAGTGTGATGTGTTTGGTAATATAGTTTAATAAAAAACATAAGAAACTGAACTACCTTAATAGTTACAACGGCTTGAACAACTTCGCCATTGATTTGGTCTCCAACAATCACTTTTTGATCGCTACACATATGTAATACAACATCAAGTTTGTATCCTCCAAAATTCAGTGTGTATTTTAAGAGATTCCAATACAAATCTATAGCCTTGTTTATTGTTAGTAACAATGTTTATATGCATAACACCTTGGCAATAAAACCGGAACCGAAACCAAAAAACCGAAAAAAACGGTTATGGGTCGGTTGCGGTTCCATCCAATTGATCCGGTGGTTCTTGAGGTAAAGAACTATGACTATCGGCTCAGTTCCGGTTCTTACGTGATAATCGAAGAGCCGACCATATAAATAATCTTATAATTTTGGTTTAGGGATATTAAGGTAGATTTACATTTTAGGTTTTTAATTTTAATGTAGACTTACCTTATGTTTGTGACTTACCGAGATATTGCAGATTTCGTTTCTTAATTGTGTTGCTTTTGAATTATTTTTTTTAAGGATATTTTAAATTAATTTTAGATATTTCAAACTATTTTCGTGTTTTTTTTTTTTGTTTTTTTGTGATAATTTTTAGTCATTCATGGTCTATAATATTCGGAACCGGTTAAGAACCGAATATTTAAGATATATTTCGGTTTCTCTAATGTAGAACCGAACCGATCCGAAACCGATTAGAATCGAATCGGAACCGAACTGAAAAAATGTAAAGTATCGACTGAGTATTAGAATTAAGGATTCGGAGAAGCGGAACCGAACCGAATACCCGAAAGTCCATCCCTAATAGCATCTAGTTCAAAAGCAGTTGCAAGCGGAGAGGGAGACATAACCATCACCTGTGAAGCCATGTCCTGTAGTAAAGTTGCTCGAGAGATTTAAATCCTGCAAAGTGATTATATGCGCCGAATTAGGCCTAGGAATTTTACCTAAAAATCGAACTGCGCAGAACGGTTTCTAAGACATTTTAATTTGGATATTCGATCTAAACCAGACCCGAATCGAAACCCGAAAAAATTAAATG
>OVBE01014083.1:0-12275 GCA_900406425.1 Iberis pinnata | reverse complement strand
ATTAAGTTTGTTAAAATTTATGGAAACAATATATATATTAAAGTAAAAAAGATAATATAATCGAGTATTTACTAAAAATTCTCAAATAATTCGGTAAATGCACTTAAGAAGGAAATAGTATAAAAACAATTAAAAAGGAAATAGTTTTAAATATGGCTGATAAAGATTTTTTAATCGGATATTTAGTTTACTAATTATACTTATCAATTTATAATAGAATATTATTAATTTTAAATCAAGACAAAATAAAAATATTTTAAGTTTTTAATTGAAAATATGAATTTAAATATTATTAATTTAAATTTTAAAAGGAAATGTTAAAAACAACTATAATAAATAAAAACTTTGGTTAGGTCTCTTTCATTACCCATAATTATTAATATAGAAATAAATAATGGATCACTTTCATGAAACAAAAATGATATTTATCACTTTAAGTTTTTTAAATTAAGTTTCGTGAAAAGCAGTTAAACTGACTAATTTTGTTACTATTTAGATCGAGATCAATTAGGAACAAAAGAAATTATTTAAAAAACAATATTAATCACATTCAGTTTATAAGTTCCATTTAATTGAAAATCAAGGTTAACTGATTATTTTTTGTGTTTGGATCTCGATTTAATCGGTTTCTTGCACAATAATTGATGTGAGGTTGAAACTGATCTTGACACATATATATATAAAAGTTAGAAATGAAGGAGATTTCTTTCAACTTACGATGTGGGATCTTGTATATTTTAAAAAAATATAGCCTTCATAAATTTGAATTAAAGTTTGGGCCGGAAATGTATTATAATTTATATATAAAGATATACTAATCGATAATTTAGGCAACTAATTAAAATTTAAAAATTATAATAGAATATTCTAGATACATAATTAAATTTGTAAAGACTTAGCACAATATATATATATATATATATATATTAAAGCAAAAAAGATTTTATAATCGGATATTTAGGAAAAAAATTCAAATAATTCAGTAAAAGCACTTAAGAGAAAAATAATATTAAAAACATATTTTTGACTCGTTCCCACCTCTGGGACTTGAACCTGCATCATCGATAAGTGCATACCCACTTATTTGCCAGTTGTGCTAAGTCTTTTTATGGTTCACTTTTCAGTTCAATTAATTTTTAATTTATAAACGTTTTCATATCAAACCCGACCCGTTTAGGATTTATTTAGAATCTAAATAGTAAATTAGGATAATTTTGAGTCTTGCAAATATAAAATGTAGTATGTATTAATATAAAAATATATTATTTTTGATAAAATATTTATCATTAATTATCTGCGAATTTAGGATTTAAGTTTTCAAAAATAAATTAACTTATGTTTCCAAATTTGAATTTACTATTAAATATATAAGTTTTCAAAAATAATTTCTATCTAAACCTATTTTTTAATATTTAGATCCTAATTAAATTATGAATATTAACTAAATTAAAAAATAATATTTATTACACTCGGTTTATAAATTCGATTTAAAACCGAATTTAACTAAAAATGTTTTTGTGTTTGGATCTCGATTTATTCGATTTTCCACACTTACTGAGATTGAAATTAATCTTCAAAGTCATATATATAGAAGTTGTTAAGGAAGGAGACTTCCTCAACTTTTGATGTGGGATCCATTTATTTTTTTATAAAACTAAATTACATTTTAATTTAAAAGATATACTTAAAAACTTATTTAGGAAGCTAATTATATTTGGAAACTTAAAAAACTATTTAGTTAAATTTGGTTTTAAAGAAAAGTTTGTTATGATTTATAGGGAAAGAAAAGATTATATATTAGAGTTAAGTTTGTTATGATTTAAGAAAAAAAGAAATAAATATTTATGGCATATATATAGATAAGATAACAATAATATTTTAAAAATTTGATAAACGAAACTAAAAAGATAGCCTAAAGAAATATTTTAAAATATTTACTATTAATTATCTGTGAATTTGGGATTTAAATTTCCAAAAATAATTTAACTTATGTTTCCAAATTTGAATTTAATATTAAATATATAAGTTTCCAAAAATAATTTCCTTGATTTTGGAATAGAATTATGAGTTTTCCAAATATAATATGTAATATGTATTAATATAGACAAAATTATTTTCGATAAAATATTTATCATTAATTATATGCCAATTTAGGATTTAAGTTTCCAAAATAAATTAACTTATGTTTCCAAATTCGAATTTACTATTAAATATATAAGTTTCCAAACATAATTTTCTTGATTTGGGAAGATAGTTATGAGTTTGCGAAATAATTTTCACATTTTATTTTTTTCTTGAAAATGTTTTAATTAGAATGTAAGTAGTAAATTAGGATAGTTTTGAGTCTTCCAAATATAACATGGAGTATGTATTAATATAAAAGTTATAATATTTTCGATAAAATATTTATCATTACGTATCTGCAAATTTAGGATTTAAGTTTCCAAAAATAATTTAATTTATGTTTCCAAATTCGAATTTACTATTAAATATATAAGTTGCCATTATATTATACAATACATTCTTTTTCTAAAAATGAATATGTATGTTTAAAATAGAAAAGACTATTCATGTATATCTTTTATTTTTTCTTTGTATTTTGTATTTTTATTATTTTATTTATTTTCAATTATGTTTTATTAAAATTAATTTAATATTCACTTGCAAAAATGACGCTTATTTTTTAATTAATTAATTAGTAATTAAAATATTGATTTAAAACATAAATTAATAACAAAATAAAAATATAACAATTAAAAGACTACTTTGCAGATAAAACAATTCAACTCAATATTGGAGTGGAGTCTATGATTACTTCATTTATAGAGTAAAGAAATAATTACTCAATCTGAGAGGGAAAAATGAATTTGGATTGAAACATAACTTACTCTATAATAAAATTTTACTCCAAAATGGAAACGGGTTAGATATATCCTAATTTCTTAAACAAGTTGAACTCTTTGGTTTCTTAAGATTTCTTTGTTTATTTATCTTTTTTATTTCGAAGGTATAATTTTTTTTCTTTTGTTTGTCAAACTCTGTATAAACTCCATTATAATTTTTTTATTCGTATTAGTAGACTTCAAAAGAAAAATTATGCAATTCTTAGCGAGAAGAACAAGTGTATGTGAACGTTTTGGTGAGTTGTTATGATGGGTTGTTACTACTTTTTAGAAACCATGAAAAACGTTAGTGGGCAATAGTGGATATATGTACTCAGTTTAACATTTTCAATTTCAGTTTGTATATTTTTTAATTTTAAGTGTTTGGACTTTGGCTTTATCTCCTAAAATTTAGAGTTTTGATAGTCAGAATCTGTAGATTATGATGTTTTATTTTTATAACATTTTTATTAGTTTAAATTATTAATCTAATAGACAACAAGAATATAACTCTCTTATATTCGTGGATAGCCGTTTGGTCGTCCATGTGGCTAGTCTGATCACCTCCGATAGTCTAATACGTGACGCGTAATTGCGGACCTACCATACGTGAACCTCTGCCCTGTCGGTTGTGCATTGGGATACCTGGTTTATCAAAAAAAAAAAAAAACTCTCTTATATTTTATATATTATCATATTCAATAAATAACATATATTTCAATTGATATGATATAATAACTTGTATGAGAAACATTTATAAAATAACAATTGTAATTCTGATATGTTTTTTTTAATATATTTTGTATAAGCTATTTTTCAGAAAAGACTATTTTTATTTTCTATATTTTCGTGTATTTTATTAGAAAAATTATAAAATAATATTTTTTTGTAAAATAAGTTATCATTAAAAAAATTCATCGAATCAAAAATATATTTACTTTACGGTGATAGAAAAGTGTCTTTGGTCTAGTGACTCATCCACTATTTCACTGTTCACTTGAAATTAATGTTTGGAAGTTTGATTTATTTTTCCTTTAAAAAAGTTGTATAGATCCATTGGAAGGGTAGTGGTGTTCAAGTAAAAACTTATTCATATATATTTTCACCGAACTTATTCAAATATCAAGATGAGAAATTGTAAGTGAATCTTCAACCTTCTCATTTTTTTATCGAATAACCAAAATGTTATACAACGTCCAAATAATTTTACTGAAAATCACAAAAACTCGAGATGTATTGCCTGACATACCTGAAATTGAAATAAGAGATAAAGCAAAACAAAACAAAAAAAACTAAAGAAAGCTAAACCAATAAGAACAAAACGATGCTCATAGGCTAATTTCAGCTTTGATGAGCGGAAACACTTGAAAACCGAGGAAACTCCTAAGAACGAGGATACAAGACATTCAGAAAGACTGCTACACGCCTTCATTGGTAATCATTAGACTTCGAAGATAAAATTTTCACTTTATGAGATAGGCAGACATGGAACCTCTCAAGAGGTTTGGAACCGTCAGTAATGCCGATGGCATAAAAAAATGATGCCAGTAAAAAGCAGACAATAATCCGCCAAATCTCGAGCTAAACCCGACCAATAACTCTAGCAGAGAAAGCTAACACAACAACCTCATATCCAGTTCACCACAAAAAGGTGAAAGACCGATTCGAGCTAGACCACACACTAAAAATAAAGCATAACCGCCAAATACAAAAACCAGCAACCAACCCAAAGAACACAATCCAAAAGATAGGACACTTAACTAAGCCGAAAACACCACCAAGACATAAACACCACCCTGACTTACAAACTATGTCTCAAACCAAAAGTCACAAAAACTAGCATCTAGCCAACCCCATTAAATAACTCCAACCACTAACTCCAGGAGATCCCATATCAAACCATAGGACAAAGTAACCGCCAGCCTTCTTTAAACCAAAACTAACCCCTAATCGAATCCCGAGAAAGCACCCTCCCACACAGACATATATGTGCCCAGCAAACCCACCACCAGTTACCAACTAGATTAATCTTATGGGAACCATATCTACCAAGACCACCATGTGGTGTTCGATAAGACAAAATGGGGGAGAAGAGAGTCATATGTATGAATGGAAGAAAGGAACCACCGGAAAAGGAAGCATAAGACAAAAAAAAACTATCTCTTCACTTGCCAGACCGGACTCCTAACATTCACCGCTGCACCCGAGTCACCCGACCAAATCTAGAAACGTAGAAGGCCAAAATAACCGAGGCCAAGCCTGGAGAACTATAGATAAGGTAAAGAGCAAAGACCCCGACACGAGGACTAGACACTAACGACGAAACACTCGAACCACGACTATACTAGGAAAAATCTCGCCGACATAAAAGGTGAAAAGATCCAAAAACCGTACCTACAAAAACAAGAAAGAGAACAAAAGTAGAGAGTGAAGGAGAAGTAGCACCGGCGAAACGGTCGACGCCGCATCCGACGAGAAGAAAGGTTTTCGAAGCTTTGATAAATGTGCCCGAGAGGAAAGTTGCTTAGCCTTCTTTGATAAACGTCTTTAAGAGCATCTCCAACGATGAGATGTAATATTGGAGTTCTTATAAAAATATTTTAGTAATATTTTAATACTTTAAGAAACTCTAATCATATTTAACAAAATGTACCTCCAAAGGATTCTTAAAAATAGTCACTTGTGCTTCTTCTTCACTCTCTTGGTCCCTGTAAAAAACATAGTGAACTTAGTCAAAAAAACATAGAAAACTTAATAAAAAAACAGAGACTACACTTAATAAAAAATATATAGACAATAAAAAAACAGATACAGTAACAAAACAGAGACAACTTAATCATAAACAGAGACTTAACCTAACTTACACATAATTCATAGCATGTATGAGTTTCACTACAAGAAAAACATATCACTTCCGACTAGAGTTTACGACTAAATGCATGATCGAAATTTCTTTATCGAATTTGCTACTAGTTTCTGACTAAATATGGCTTAGTAGAAAAATAGTCGGAAAAATAGTTGGTAATTAGTAGGTAATATGGCTTAGTAGGAAAATAGTAGGAAATTTATTTGGATTTTTCTGGAAAAAAAAACTTTGTGGCAATTTAGTCTGAATATTTATGGATTTGTAGGAAAATAGTCAAAAATATGTATTGAAAAATTTCCGACTAAATTGTCTTTTGTGGAAAAAATAATATTTTCTCAATTTTTAGTCGGAAAGGTAAAAAAAACGGTTAAGAATTAGTCGGAAATTTGTCTCCAATTTAGTCTAAAAATTGTCAAAAACATATACCTACGAATTTTAGACTAAATAATTTGGTCGGACAAATTTACTATATAACCACCCCCTTCCTCTCTTACGAACCATACTCATAAAACACAAAAAAACTCAACAAAAAAATATTTTTAAAAAATGTCTTCCTCTAATATATTTAAATTTCGAGAGTGGATGTATAATCGCATACATGAAGAAACGAGAGAAATCCGAGAAGAGTTCAAAAATAATCTAACTGAATTCATGCAATTTGCTACAAATCAAGAGATTTTGCGTGAATCCGGTAAGATGTCTTGTCCCTGTATTAAATGTGATAATGAAAAATTTATAAATATAGAAAATATGTGGAAGCATTGTTATTGGCGTGGTTTTACACCTAGATATTTTGTGTGGTTTTTCCATGGAGAAGATTTTAGTTCCTTGCAAAGAACATGTGAAAGTAGTCAGTCTCGACGAGTGTTTGAAGAAAGTGGTGCGAGTATAAATGTCGAAGAGTCTACTCAACCGACGATAGAAGACAATACTATCCAAATGGTTAATGATGCACATAGAGAAATGGCGCAAAATCTTAATGTTTTAGAAGAACCAAATTTTAAAGCAAGGCGATTTTTTTGAAATGTTAGATGCTCCTAGACAACCTATATATGATGGTTTCAAATAAGGTCATTCATCATTATCAACTGCAACTAGTAGGGGTAGGCAAAAAACCCGAAATCCGAAATCCGAACCCGAACCCGACAAAAAATACCTGAACCGAAACCGAACCGAAAATATAAAATACCCGAATGGATATTGTTTTCTAAAATTTTGGATACCCGAACCCGAATGGGTATTATCCGAAACCCGAAAAAACCCGAATGGGTACCCGAACTTATGACTATTTTATAAAATATGTAGTTATATATAAGTTTGTTATTATATATATATATATATATATATTCATGGGGAAATTTTTTTATATATTAAGTTGTCTAATTTATTAATTAAAAGCAATGAGTTTTTTGAAATCTTATATATTTATTTATACACTAAAATTTATAATTAAGTTGAATTCGTATAAGAAAATCTATTGTATAATTTTATGTAATACTTAAATTTTAATGAATAAATAAATTCAAATGAAAAAAAAGAATTGTATTTAAACTAATAATTAAGTCGGTTTAACACTAATTAAAAATTTAATTTGATTCAAATTACAATAATTTTATGTTGCTTTGGTATGATTTTTTTTTTTTACAAAAAAGTTTGGATATCCGAACCCGACCCGAACCCGAAGCTAAAATACCCGAACCCGATCCGAAACTATAAAATACCCGAACGGGTTCTAAGCCTCCAACCCGAAAAACCCGAAAACCCGAAAAACCCGACCCGAACCCGAACGGGTACCCGAATGCCCACCCCTAGCAACTAGGATGATGAACATAAAGACAGAGTACAATTTGAGTGAGGGTTGTGTGGATGCAGTAGCTGACTTCGTTAAAGAGTATCCGCTCAACGTTAACTTTGCGCCTGCATCTTATTACGCAATACAAAACTTGGTATCCGGCCTTGGATTACCTTTCCAAATCATAGACGTATGTAAGAAAAACTGCATGATTTTTTGGAAAAAGATGCAAGTTTGGAAGCTTGCAAATTTTATGGGGCACAACGATACAAAATTACGACTGTGAGATCTAAAATTCCTCACCAACGCATGTGGTATTTGCCTCTTGCAGATAGATCGAAGAGATTGTATCAATCAGAACGCACAACTTCAGCTATGAGATGGCATGCCGAACATCAACATTCGTGGGATATCTCACATCCATCTAATGCCCAAGCATGAAAACATTTTTGTACAACATATCCAGCATTCACGAGCGAATCAAGGAATGTATATCTTGGATTATGCACAGATGGATTTAATCCTTTTGGGAAGATAGGGAGAAAATATTCTTTATGGCCGGTTATTGTGACACCATACAATCTTCCCCCTGCATTATGCATGAAACGAGAGTTCTTGTTTCTTTCTATACTTGTCCCAAGTCCTAATCATCCTCGAAGATCATTGGACGTTTTCTTGCAACCATTAATAGAGGAATTACAACATTTATGGCAGCATGGAGTTACCGCGTTTGACTTCTCAAACAGTACCAATTTCAACTTGCGTGTTGTATTAATGTGGATGATTAGTGATTTTCCAGCTTATGGAATGCTCTCAGGATGGACAACTCATGGCAGGTTGGCATGTCCATATTGTCAAGATAATATAGATGCTTTCCAACTCAAACATGGCCGAAATTCATCTTGGTTTGATTGTCACAGGCGATTTTTTCCCTACAATCATCCATATAGGCGCAACAGGTCTTTGTTAAAAAAAAATCGGGTTGTCACAGATGGACCTCTGCCTGTTCCAAGTGGTGCATACATGGTAGAGCAACTGCGAGATTTTGATGTTGACACAACAATAGAGTGTGGAGGTAATGGTCATATCGTCGTTGGTGGTTATGGAGAATTTCATAATTGGCACAAGAAAAGTATATTTTGGGAATTGCCTTGTTTGAAGAATCATTTGCTTCGACATAATCTCGACGTAATGCATATCGAGAAGAATGTTTTCGATAACATTATCCATACAATTCTAAATGTTCAAGGGAAGACAAAAGATAACATCAAATCACGCATGGATTTGCCAGAAATTTGTGCCAGGTCATTGTTGCACTTAATTGGAAACACGAAGGGTCCAATCCCCATTTTTAGGCTCTCTGCACAGGCCAGAAATGGATTGTTTCGCTGGATTACAGAAGATGTTAGGTTCCCGGATGGTTATGCATAAAATTTGAGTTGTTGTGTTGATGAGCAAAATGGCAAGTTTTCAGGGATGAAGTCACACGATGCTCATGTTTTTATGCAACGTATGTTGCCATTTGCACTATCGGAATTACTCCCTAAGGAAGTGCATGAATCGATTGCATGTACATACATATATACTTTCCTATGTATTATTTACTAGTGAACCTTATTGTGTTAACTATTTTTTGTGTACTTATGCAGGAATCAATGCTTTTTTCAAGATTTGTGTTCTAGATCAATTAACACAGATAGTATACGGATGTTGGAGACAAATATTCCTCTCCTCATTTGCAATCTTGAGAAAAATTTTCCACCTTCATTTTTTGACGTTATGGAACACCTTCTGATCCATTTACCGTTGGCAGCAAGACTAGGAGATCCTGTTCAATACCGATGGATGTACCCGTTTGAGCGTTACATGTTTCATTTGAAAAAGAAGATTACGAACTTAAGCAAAGTTGAGGGATCCATTGTTTCCCAAAGCATAAATGAGGAAACATCATATTTTTCATCATTCTACTTCGGTGTTGACGTGAAAAACAAATCAAGAAAACCAAGCAGGTATAACGATGGTGGTGAAAGAAATACTTATTATACAAATGTGCCTGGTATGTTCTCTGAATTTGGTAGGCTAAGCGGCAAAGATCGTGTCACTTGGTTCAACGACGTTGAGTACAAACACATTCATACATATATTATGCGTAATTATGAAGAAGTACATCCTTACGAGAGGTATATATTTTAATATATATGTTCATAAATTTTTATATGTATTAATATTTTTGCCTACTTATTTATATTTTACCATATTTTAGGAACAAGTGAGGTATGCACCACCGACCATGTCTGAATCTGAGTTAAAGACAATGAAAAAAACAAATTTAGCGAAATGGCTACAATGCTATGTAAAATTGACTTAGCTAAATATTTGTGATATATTACACATATAATTAGCTTATTTTATAAAAAAAATTTGTTGAATAATGTTCAGGTGAAGACATCTACTACACCCAACGAGTTTCCAACATGGTTCGAGGAATTGGTTGGTGGACCACTTACTCAGGCTATGTCATTTCCAATGTATTTCACTCGTGGTTATTTGTTTCAGAAACGTCGTGTTGCTAGGATCATGTCGACTGTTAACCATGAAGTTCTTGTTAAAGCTGATCCGGTTGAATATTTTGGTGAAATAGTTGATATTCTACAAATAGAATATCCAGGAATTATAAACCTTAAGTGTGTAACATTAAAATTCAAGTGGTATGACCTTACAGAAGGACGAGGTGTCTGAAGGACCAGAGTTGGTGTTACTCAGATTAATTCATCGAGGAGATTAAAAAAATACGATCCATTCATACTTTCATCTCAGGCAGATCAAGTATGTTACATTTTGATTCCGTGAATAAGATATCGACAAGATCCTTGGATGATTGCCACACAAATTAATCCACGTAACCGAGTTGATGGTGTTGTTGAACAGTCTCCTTTACAACAAGATGGAGTAGACATCATACAATCTATTGGGCATTCTGAAAGCGGAATTAATCTTGTTATCACGGAAGTCGTAGACACAGAAAATCTTGAGATAGATAACGAGGACGAAGATGTTGAAGACGAATTTCATGAAAGTGAAAGTAGCGAATCGGATGCTCATGAATATAAAATCTAACTATAAAATGTTGTAATGAAAAATAATAATGTAATATATGTTCGTAATCTCAAACATTATTTGTTTTCATATGAATTACAACAATTAAACAACAATTGTTAAAACAATACACTTTTCAAACCAATGTAATATAAACAAAAAAAACAATCTTCTAAAAACTTTTAAAAAACCCAAATACCTTTTTAAAAAATATTTAAATACAAAATCAATATTCTAAAAATAAGAATACAAACAAACTCTTCTAAAAACTAAAATACAAAAATAATCCTTTTAAAAATTAAAATACAAAAATACTCTTCTAAAAACTAAAATACAACCAAATTATTCTAATAACTAAAATACAAACACAAATTTTATAAAACACAACCAACTAACATACAAACACAACCAAATTATTCTCGGGTAAATAATATTCCTACTAATTTACGACTAATTTCCGACTAACTTCCAAAGTAGTCGTAAATTAGTTGGTAATCTTAAATATTTTCCGACTAATTTTTGACTAACTTCCAAAGTAGTCGTAAATTTGTCAGTAAATTAGTCGTAAGTTAGTCGAAAATACTACAATTTTTTCAACTAATTTGTGACTATTTTATATTCTTTTCACAAAATACCGACTAAATTAATAGTGTTGTCAGAATTTAGTCAAAAATGGGTCGGACATGTTTTAGTCTAAAATTTCTCTATAAAAGGTCGATACCTTGTATCGACCACACCTCTCTCTCTCTACCTTTTGCAATATCTCTCTACCATTTGCAATCTTATAAAGGTTATATGTATTGTTTACTAAATTAGATTTTAGTTATGGAATTATAGATATAAGTTTGGAATACTAGGTTTGAAATTAAATTTTATAGAATTATTGTAATTTGAATTATAGGTATAAAAATGGCTTAGGTTTGAAAATTTTATTTAACATACATGCTATATAATTATTGTATTTTTAATTTTTGTAGTATTTAATTATTGTATTTTAAATATGATTTCATGTACTATGTCTAGATCATGAGAAGGTTTTCAGGCTTTCGCAAGAAATGATAATGTAGGCTTCTCGTGGATAGGTTCAGAGACACAATCGCCTTCACAATTCCCAGAATTATTTGATTCCGAATTTCCAAATCTATCGCATGTACCAAAGTCTTACGCAGGACCGCAACAACAACCACAACATGCACAACAAGAAAATAATAATCCGCTTCGACATGTGTCGTTGGAAGATCTACTTCTCGCATCGGGTCGCGAGGCATTGGAAATACTCCATCCAACACGTCAGAATGGAGCTGCCTGGTAAATAATTTAATATTTTATTGAACAGTTTTTAATAAATATTAATAATAATTATAATATTAAATTATATGTTTAAGTTCAATAAAAGTGTGACCAAAACTATTTGAAATATGGAAAACGATTACACAGAACCTGCCACAAATTTGTCCCTTCTTTCTGGTGGTATGAGAGAACGTTGGTTTAAAAATTTTGTGGTATAAAATATTTAAGTTATTATTTAAATTAATATTGTTCTTAGTAAATGTAATTTAACAATTTAAATTACAAAATTTGATTTTTTTATCGCCAAATTTAAATATAAACCAAAGAAACATAGAAGTCCAAATGATAA
>OVBE01014082.1:0-12276 GCA_900406425.1 Iberis pinnata | reverse complement strand
ACAAGCTACAACTTCACTCCTCCACCACACATCATTTTCGACCAAAAATCTACAAAAGGGAGTTCACTTCTTTCTCCTTTAGTTTACTCTTACTCAAATATTTTCCATCACTCACATACTTGCAAACACACTCGTAAAAACCTTTGCTCTAATTCGATCAATATCTTTTGTGTTTCAGCCGATTTTTCTTGAAGTTCAAGAACTCTACCGATTTTTACAAAGACTCTCAGCATCATCAAACTCGGTTTTTAGTTCTTTCACTCCTAAAACTTTCTGAATTTTTATTCCGGTTTTTGTTCCTAAATTTTACGAAACTTTGAAACTTTGGTTTAGCTTCTCTAAAGAGGGGTTCTAAATGTTTGGTTTTGCTTATATTAACTTGAGCTCTTGAACCTTTTGAAAATTGGTCCTGAAATTTTTTCTTTGCAACTCGGTTTTAAATTTACTAGATCATATTTGTTGTTTCTCGATTTTTAACTTTGATAGTGCATTCTTTACTCGTTTTATAACTAAAATTTAGTCTCGATTTTTTTTTGCAATGTTCGCTATTTCCATCATAAAATTTTTTTTGATTATCATAATAGATTTCATCTCATTCTTATACTTGCTGGTCCTATTGGAAAGGTTGCTGATTTTTTTGAAATTGTCTACCACTTTTTCAGGAACAAAAACTTTAAAAAGGTCTAGACCATCGGCAAAAGTCATCCCGAAAAGATTTCAGAGAAGAAGAGCAACTCACAATATTTCCCAGGATTATACAGAGATCTCTCTAGAGATCTCTCCAGATGCACATATGCTCACAACAAAGTAACAGCGAGCACGACGCATTGCTGAGCAGTTTCAAAGAACGAGAGAAACATTTCAACCCGTATTTCAACCCGATGAAATGGAAAGTCAGGAGGATGAACCATTATTCACCCCACAGCAGCAACAGACACGAAGAATAGCTGAAAAATTTCGACGTACCAAGAAAGCCCATAGACTTGATCAAATGGGGGTCATTGACACTGAACAAGAGCACACTTATGCGGAGAAGCGAGCTATCAAAAATAGGAAATTTGAATATTAACGAAAAAAAGAAAGATATCAGGACGGAAAAACAACCAATGTTAATCGACGACGATGAGAGTAGTGCAGACCCTGATTATGAAGAAGATGAGGAGGTTCAAGGGATTGAACACCAATTTGAACAGATGTACTATGAGTTTAAGGAAGAGGCTTCCAGAAAAATGACCTAACATCCTGAAGCGTCGAAATACCTCTCCGCCCTGATTTCTCGGGGATTCAAAGGCACGAGGTTTCTACACAAACACTCGATGGAAGCTCTCGGGATAGAGAATAATGCGGCCCACCTGTTTAAATTGGCAAAAATTGATACATTCGTGGCCATTCATTCTGATGCCTACCATGAAGAGACTTGTTATTTCCTAGAAACTCTTCAGGTTCATCGCACTGACGAAGACTCCCCCGTATACATCACGTTTTTAGTGAGGGATGAAGACTATAAAATTACAATCGTCAAGTTGGACCGCATATTTGGTTTCCCATCAGGGTCTGAGGTAGACCAAGATTTTGCCAAGAACGAGCTAAATGTGCTATGGCTGACTATAGGGGTAGGGGAGTATGATTCGAGTCGAGCAAAGAGTGTAGCTATATGGAACCCAGTAATGAGATACTACCAAAAATTAATCGCCAATACCATGTTCGGGCGAGAGATAACTGGGGGTTTAAATGAGGGAGAGTTTGGAATAATTGACTTGGCGCTGAGATCTCCTCTTAAGTGCACATCTGATGGTGAGGTGATGCATGGAAACAGAGCCAACGCTAGCCTCTCCCATGTTATGGTTAACATAATGATGACGTACAAGGATTGGGAGAGTTCACTATACAAAAACAAGAAAGAGGGTGACTTGTAGATTGGGTACCCCTATACTCCGAGCATGCGAGGTCCCTTTACATTCTGACCGTCATCCACAAAGGTGGATAGACCTTAACTATCTGAAGAAAGCACACTTCTTCGAAGGGCCGAAGAACAAGAAGTTTTACAAATTTGTACATCCGCATTTCGGGAACTCGTGATTGCCGTTCCCGAACACTTCAATCACCACCATCAGGAAGAGAAATAATATCACCTTCCAGCCAGATGCGAATGTATTGTATAATTCAAGGGATGAAGCAGTTGCTGGAGTGGCTGCAGATATAGTTTCTGAAGGCACCCATGTTTTGGGTAATATTGAGATGAAGGAACCATAGTGCTACTACTTTGATGAATCTCCCAAAACAACGAAGGGCAAGAGCCTGGCTGAAATTCACAAAAAGCTTGGCAAACTTCAAAAGTGGCAAAATTTCAAGGATATATACATCAAGAAGACATTTAAGGAATTAACCACTTAAATCAAGAACCTTGTTTTAAAGGTCAACAAGGCAGGTTCTTCCGATCGACAGCGATCCCCTTCTGAAGGTACTCTAGCAAGAAGCTACTCCACCACCATTAGTCTGGGGGAACCACGCATAGCTCAACCACCCTAGTATTCCTCCTATGAACCCGAGACAACTCAGCGGAGAAAGT
Organism: Iberis pinnata; assembly: GCA_900406425.1. NCBI lineage: Eukaryota > Viridiplantae > Streptophyta > Magnoliopsida > Brassicales > Brassicaceae > Iberis > Iberis pinnata. Next base: position 9,707 of record OVBE01014082.1, on the reverse strand, counting down.
GACATCATTCCGTAAGGCACACCTCTGGAGCAGATAGCAGACTGGGTTCTCAACCGCTGCAACCTGAAGCATCAAGCTCTGTCCCAGCCTACACTGCAGAATTGATGGACGCCCACATCTCCTCTACCTTCTTCATCCTTTACTGAGGTCATCTCCAACCAACCATTGTATAATCCACTGCATTTACATTTGTCTTTGTTTCATGTTTATGTGTATGTTTTATGCTTTTGTTTTCTGACAATCTCCTAAGTTCTCCTAAGAAATTTTGAATTACACAAGAGACTGTATAATTTGAGTTTGGGGGAGGGTCCAGGAGACATCTAATGAAGTTTTATTTGTGTTTCTTAAATTCCAATCATGCATAACATCTAAGGCATATAAAAACCATACAAATTTGAAAATTTTTACGAAATTTTTTTTTCTAAAAACAGAGTGATAATGTAGTTGCATTTATGTTGTTAGGATTATATTTAAGCTTGTCATCTGCATTTGCATAGGGAACTAGGATGATGGCAACCTTGTAAGTATGTTGTTTCCTTAGGTAGTGTCAGTGTCCCGGTTATTAGTTTTATAATGCATTCTGATTAAATATGAAGTAAGACTGCACCATACTTGGAATATGAAATTGCATGATCCTTTATTTTCTGAAGCATGTTGTGATATGAAGTTTATCTCTGCTTATTAGAACCTAAAATTGACATTTAATTATCATGTTTATGTGCTGGATTTGAACTCATGGGTAACATTTACATATTTAGATTATCTTCTACCGTTTCACCACTCTTGTTAATCCAAATAGACTCCCCACTCTTGAACCTTGCCTTCTTCCAAGCCATTTATGAATTACTGAGTGTTAGGACTTTTTATGGAATGAGCTTGGTAGAAAGTGTTATGTTTGAATTGACATGAATGAAATCTCATTTAGTTCTAGTTCACATTTTTTGGACTAGTAAGGACTAGGTGGGGTTCAATTCTGGGTACTGGGGTTGGTTTCAAAAAGAGGGAAACTATTGGGAATCTAGTAAAAGAAAAAGGAAATGGTTATAAATTATTAGAGGGGAATGAAAAAGAGAAGAAAACAGAATAGTCTAGTAAATGAGCGGGGGAGGGGGAATGATATGAAAGTATAGTTTGTGCAAAAACAGAAAAAGGAAATGGTAAGAAAAAGGGTAAAAACCCAAAAAGTTAGTGAAAAAAAAAATAAAGATCAGAAACCATAGGTGCTAAAATCATGAAGTCCCCAATCCGCTAGAAATTGATAAAGAAAGAAACCTCCCCTAAGAATTGTTAAGGGAAAGATAAAAAAGGGAAAGTATGTGAACCACGAAGATCACTTCGAACTTTAAATGGTAGAATTAGGGTCTTTTACTAGGTTTAGAATTAGGAATCTTTTAGTTTTAATGACTCCGAATATATGAGATTCTGTTCTTGTATGCATATAAGTGTTCTTACCTTTAGCATTATGCTAAAGCTCATTCCCTTTTTGAGAGATCCCTCTTTTGAAATATTAACCAATGCATAAAGGGGATATTTTTGTCCCTTAACCATTCCTTTAGCCAAATGAGTTCAATACATAACTTGATCCACAATTTTTGTTTAATGAATGTTAAAGAGATAAATGGATTTGAATGCATTGTATAGGTTAGAACTAATCTGAATTGAACTTTGATGAGTATGGCTAAGGTTTTTAAGTAAGATGAGATGGAATTGCATTCTAGAATTAGTAACATGGATACTGATGTTCCCTATTTTATCAGCATAATTTGGTTATGAGTTCTCATTTTCAAACTTCTCTTCCAGGCTTCTGAATTACTTTCTTGTAGCAAGCAAAAATTTAATTTGGGGGAGTTGATGTATTTGCATTTTACGTGTTTTAGGAAGTTATTTATCGTTGTTTCAGGTTCATTTAGATGAAAACATGTTGTATTCGTAGGTTTCTTTTAGTAAGTTTGCATTTTCAAGTAGTTATGCATTAGCATTTGCATACACGTGCATATTGGAGATGTTTCGGGCACTTAGAGAATTTTCGGGACATTATGGGGAAATTTGGAGAGAGAGAAGAAAATGCACAGACTAGAACCAACTCAATCAGAACCAAGCCAATTCAAATGCTGAACTCGACCGGGCCAAATTCCTCATCAAGACAAAGGGAGTTTTGATCGAGCCAAAAGGATGTTTGATTGAGCTCAATAGATTTCAGCTCGAAATCGTGCCAACTTGATCACGCGACCAAGCTGGCTCGATCTCACGTCAAGCCCAACTTGGCCAAGGACTCGATCACACAATCAAGCCGGACTTGATCATGGATCGAGTCGGACTCGATCACACAATCAAGCTGGAATTGATCATGGATCAAGCCGGACTTGATTAAGGAAAATAACGACTCTATTACCCCCAAAAGCCCGACTGGATCTCAACTTCAAGCAGGGCTTAATCAAAAGAAAAATGCCGACTCGATCACCCGGAGCCAAATGGGTTCGATCACCCAAGCCAAATAGGCTCGATCACCTGGCAAAACTTACTCGATCACCCGGCTAAACTGACTCGATCACCAGCCTAAACCTAACTCGATGACCCAGTTCGAGCCAGACTTAAAGATCAAGCTGAAGCATTACAAATTTTAATCATTTGTCTTTTTGTGGTTTATGGTTTTTCCTAAACCACTATGTAAACTCTAACTCGCCTCCATTTGAACCTAAGCTCTATTTTGTGTGTTTCTTTTAGGTTTTTCTCTTTGTTTTTCCCTTTGAATGTTCTTGGATGATCAAACCCGGAATCCTTATGAAATTTATGTTTTGCTTATGATTTCCTCTTATTCATGATTTGTTTAAGGTTTAAGGTTATCTGGTGCATACTGATCTTCTATTTTATGCTTCTAATCTTGTTTTTTTAAGTTGATCTTCGTTTATGGGTTTTGCTCTTGTTTCACTTGATCATCATTTTCAGAGTTTATGTTACTGATGTTTATGATCACCATTGTTTTTTTGGGTTCATGTTCTTACTGTTCTTGATCATCATCTTCTGCATCTCTGATTTTTCTGCTTTTGATCATCATCTTCTGGTTTCTGATTTTGTTGTTCTTATTATTCTTAGGAGTTTAACTTTTCATCTTGATGATTTGTTTAGTAATTTTATTTTCTGAGTTTTATGATTTTGTAGTTACCATGTGTAGTGAGTAGTTTCTCAGGTTTCTAAAGATAGGGTAGATTAGTGCTGAACCATTGTTTCTTCTAGGTGTCTAAGCTTGATTGTTTATAAATCCCTTATGTTTCATTATTCTTAATGCCTATTTCCTTATAACCGAATGAAATCTAAACTTAGGCATTTTCGCACCCAAAATGTGTCTGATGAAATTCCTGAACAAGGTGATTTCAGAGATTTACATTCCTAGCCCAAGAGATTGGTTGTCTAGTGTGTTTATTTGCTTTAACAAATTGTGTCTTCATGCCTGCTAAGTAATATTCCGTTAACGAGAGTTAGGTCTTGATATTGCTTAGCTTGAGATCATCTATCAAGAGATTGAATTTGGTTGTTTAAGAATGTGTTGTCTAGGTATAGCTCTTATATGAGGTATGTTAGACACCTAGGTAGTTCAAGGAGGATCACCAATCAATTACTCTCATCCTTAGGAACTGATTTCTCTGATTACATTTTAGTACTATCTTCTTTTCTGTTCTTGGTTACTTGCAGTTTACTCTTTTGTTTTTTTTTTTGTAGAATGCATGATAGCTTTATTGTCCTGTTTTATTTCTAGCATTTTTTTATTTGTTTAGGCTTGTTAGTTAACAACCCCTTTTATTTACTTGGCTTGAATTAGTAGACCCATTTTCATCTAGAGTGGTTAATAGCATCACTCATTTGGATTGACACCCTATATGCTACAATGACTATGATAGTGCCTTAAGGAATTGATATAGTTTAAAACCGTAAAAATCCTACTATCAGAACATGAGTGTGAGGACACATAGCAGGGTAGAAAATTAAGAGCTATTTAGGTGGATACCCAAGTTGGAAGTAGAAAAAACCTTGTCTATAGATCGTCATTTAACGATAGGCAAGTAAAAATGCAACTTCCTATGTTGAAGAATGAATATTGGGGAGGTGAGTTTCAAAACAAAGATCCTAACATGTGTGTCAGTTTTCAGGGTATTTCATAGCTACTTTCTACACTAAGAACTGTACCAAAAACTCCACAACAGAAGAAGATGATAGGAGAAAAAGACAAAGTCAGACCTTACAAGTTATTGAGAGGAAATAAGCTCAGTGCGTACTCATAGGTGAATAAAACTGACTATTTTTTTTAACAAGTGGACTAATATAGAGATAGAAACAATCAATGTTATGTTTGAAGATTCTGAAAGCCTCTTAGAAGGAATCCTTGTAGAGCTATTAGTACCCACCTAAGAAAAGGTTCAAGAAGATGCACAGAACAGTGAAGATAATCTTGATGAAGAATCTAATATAGTGAACACCACATGTACTCATCAGAATCAGTCTGTGCAAGATGTGATATGGATCCTAGGGAAGAACCACCATAACTTCAAAGAGATGGTGGGATACACATGCGTTGTATCAGTGGTGGAACTCAATACCTACAAGGAAGCCTTAACTAAAAATTATTGGTTGTTCGAGAGAAGTAGAATGTGGGCGCTAACACCAAGATCAATTGATGTGAATGTTATTAGTATGAAATGGGTCGTTAAGAATAAAGTTGATAAGCACAGTGATGTGGTACGAAACAAGATGATGGTTGCTGCTTTGAGGCGTTCACAGGTAGAAGGACTAGACCTTGATGAGATGAATGTCCCTGTGTCCATACTTGAGTTCACTCAGTTTCTGTTGGAGATAATATGTCTGTCAGGATTTATGAATCCAAATTTCCCACAGCGTTTACACAAACTTAAGAAGGTGTTGTATGGTCTGAAGTAAGCTCAAAGGGTATGGTCTAAAAGATGGTTTATCTCTCTCTTGGAAAAAGAATACCCTCAAAGAAGCATAGACGAAACACTGTTCTTCTATAAGAAAAACGAAGATGTGTTGGTAGTTCAGACATATGTGATTGACATCTTTTTTGGAGCCACAAACCAGAATCTCATTGATGAGCTTCTCAGATGGATCATGGATGAAACAGAGTTTTGACATTAGTATGTGTGGTAAACTTACCTATTTTTTTTGTTTTGCAGATACAAAAGAAGGAGCAAGGAATACTTTTGATACATAACACTTATGCAAAAACCTTGTATCAAGATTGGGAATGGACTTTTGAAAAATTGCAAAGACACTCAAGAGTACATCGAGCAAGCTATCACAAGATGAACAAGGTGATGACATAGACCAGCAGATGTCCAGAAGTATGAGTGCTCGTCTGTTATATCTCACAGCGAGTCAACCTGACATCAGTCTTAATAGTGTTATGTGTGTCAGATGTCAAGTGCAACCCAAGTTATGGCATCTCTTGACACTAAAGCGTTTAATCAGGAGCCTGAGCAACCAAAGAAACATGAGTAGAAAAGGATATGTCCTAGTTAACAATCACACTATATTGTTGAGCCATAATCAGAACATGGTGTGCTCACTGATTGATAAGACTGACTACAGTAATCTCATAAGCTATTGCACTCAATGCTTGTGGATGAAACATATGAGCAGTGATTTTGAATTTTTATCTGACACCATGTGTGTGAAATATGACAGCCAAAGTGCAATCAACATCTCCAAGAATCATGTTCAGTACTCCAGAACAAGGCGTATAGTTATGAGCTACCGTTGTATCAGGGATCATGTCAAGGAGAAATTAGTTGTGGTGGATCACACAAGTACTGAGTTTCAATTGGCTGATATCATTACTAAACCACATGATTTCACTAAATTGTGAACTTTCTTATAGATGGCACTCACGACAGGAGTAAGTGAATATGTGAGATCAAACAAGAAAAGTACCAACATGTACTAATTGTGTATAATGAATGGAAAATAGTTGCATGTCATGCCGTCTGGTGTGTGCCAGTACAGTTGTGTGCATAATAGAGGAGGTCAAAGAACTAAGGACAAAAAAACAAAAAAGAGCCACATAAAGAATATGCACAATGAACTTGTACTTGAGAAGTCAAGTGATGGTACAAGTTCATGTTTCTATCATATTGTGAACTTGTCCAAAGGAAATTCCAGCTGCCTCTGTGTGCACACAGAAGGTTGAAAACTCAGCATCACATCAGATAAAGACATGCTAATGTGAAATATTAGCCATTCAAATCACTCTACACTTATTTTGCTGTTTGAATCTTAGGTTGGTGTTATACTCTAGAGAAAGTCGATGAGTGGTGCCCATTCCGGTGGAATTCTGAAAGGTATAAACTAATATTATAAGGTGTGTGATTTACTGTGATCCCCATACTTTAACTTCTTTGATGTGTTTTTTGTACAAGTGGATATAAGTATATTTGTTGAGTTCTCTCTGTGGTTTAAATTAGTGATTCTTGGTTGATTTGTTATGCATTGCTGGTAATTTGTCATGATTTTCTCCAAGACAGGCACATTGTTTTTCATTGCTCTATGCTTCCGCACAGCCAATTCATTAAGCATATGAAGGATGATCTATCTTGAGGAGGGTATCATGTTCAGACTCTCAGGATTGTTACCATTGGAGACATGACCTGATGTGTTTACCAGCTGTCACTACAGTATGTACTTGTTGATGAAAGACTCAAAGTTTAGACTGCTCTAATGGCTTCACATCTTACTAAACAAAAGGGAGTGTTATGCACAATATGTTGCAACAATTGGGCACCAACGAAAAAACTCAAAATATGTGAGTCATGTAGCATTGAACCTTAGGGAAAACATGTTCGAGTTTTCATTTATCACAGTGCTGGTACTCTTCAGAAAAACAGTACACTTATGTGATATCGACTGATAGGCCAACAGACGATCTAGGTATTGCCACACATTCGTGATGCAGGTAAGTCTTCTGTTTCTTGTGCTCTGTTTTCCTGTATGGTTTTTTTGATTGAGTTGTGCAACCAAGAAGGGGGAGAAAACATGCGTAAAATTTAGGGGGAGCATACTTGTTTGCTATATGTTAGGTTACTTATGCTTTTTGTAACAATTGTCTTCATTCACAACTATCTGTTGTACATGTGTGTTTGGATGTTTCTAGTTTGTTACTGTTGAGACAAGCACAAAATGCAATGAGTGCTTGATTAATAAACTCGGTCAAAAAGGGGAGATTAAAGAAGCAGGAAAACTTGAGCAGACTCACAGGATGCTGCACAGACAGATCAAGCTGCACATACGGATTCACAGGATGCTGCACATACAGATGAAAGAAAACCTGAGCAGACTCACAGGACGTTGCACAAGCAGATCAAGTAGAATTTCAGGAAACCTAAGGATGTTGCACATATGTCAAGTGGAAATGCAGAAAGCCTGAGCAAAAGAACAGTACTAGAAACTTGAGCAGATGCTCAGAACATGACACAGACAGAGGAAGTGGAAATGCATAAAAGTTGTGCAGATACTCTAGATGTGACACATACAGATTAAAGCGGGAAATCAAGATGTCTTGAAAGTAAAAAAGGCGTAAAAATCTAGAAGATTAATGATAAGGAAAGACATAAAAAGATAGGATTTTTCCTTTGAAGAAAATGGAAGTTGTGAGAAGCATCATAAAAAGAAACAACAGATTTGGAAACACCAAAAAAGGAAACGCGAGTCTTTGGGAAAAAGGAAAAGAATTTCTAGGGTTTGAGCGTGTATATAAGGAGGCTAAAAGTGTGTAATAACAATTAACACTTTTAGTCGTTCTTAATCCGATTAGGTTTTTTTCTAAAAGTTGTTCAAGAGGGTCTGTGAGAGACGTCTGGGAAGAACATGGGATAAAGGGATAAAACCTAAATGTCGTTTAGGACGTAAAAAGGGTCTAAAAGATGTGTAATAGAGATTACACTTTTAGTCACCTTTGCTGGGATTTAGGTTTAGGTTTTGTCTGTTCTTGAGAGGCTGTGAGTCGGTTGGGGAGTGAACATGGGGATAAAGAAAAAGGTCAGAATCGTGTAAGTGTATCAGTAGGATAACTTACATTACAAGTGTATAAAGAAATAACTTGTAAATATTTTGAGAAGTAAATAACAAAATTTTGTTATTTGTAAAAAGTGTGTGTGGTGCTTTTCAAACATTCAATTATTTTTGTAAACATTGTAACTATTTTGTGTGTGCTTTCGTTTTAGTTTAGATATATGAGTCTTTGAATCATATTTTTCTTGTAGATTTATTTATTTTTTGACAAAATTTTTGTTTCTGTTGAGTAAATTTTGTAAATTCAAATATTTTATCCCATTTTATATTTCGTCTAGTTGATATAAAACTCTAATTGATTAAAAAAAGTAAATGTTCTAATGGTTGCTATTGTTATTATTCTTATAAAATCATAGTTTATATATGATCGAATATTAAAGGTGACAAAAAAATGTACCAAGAGAAAAATAGATTTAATACTTATTTGTTGTAGTTTGTTAAATAAGGCTTGGTGATTGGTAGAAATTAGGTCAAACATGGGTGGCAACTGGCAAGCAAATGGACAACTATGAAGCCTCCGCATTAGTGTATTAAAAGCATTTTCTGACTACATATGGGGCTAAGCTTTACTCACATTATTAGTTTCAGTCTTCACATTATAATATACCACCACATATATTTGTATGCCTTAATTCATTGACCATCTTTCTTTTCTCAATTCTCTTTGATTTTCTAAAGATTTCTTTGTGAATTTTAAAAGGCACCAGAGTTGTCTCAACTTGTTTTTGTATTTTTTTTTCTGTCAGAACCCACTTATTTAAAAACTGCATATTGACATGGATCTAAGCTTTGGATTGTACTGAAATTATATCCAAAAGATTTCACCAATATATAGATTTTAATGTCTTTGGATCACGTTTTGTTGGTGTCTCATATTTTTGTTTATGGATTGAGTACAAAGAAACAAAAAGTCTAGAGTATCTGGTGAACAAAAAGAAGTAAACTTTTTAAAACATTAAAGAATTGGAATCAATTGTAAAGAAAATTGAAGAAAGAAAAATAATAAAGTTGGTAGAACAAAGTNGGCATTTACACACTTTTTTTTCCTTTGTTAACCAAGAGGACTTCGATATGTAACGAGTCTTTGTTAATACCTCATAATATAGCTGATATAAAGAATTTCAGAGTAATGTTAATTGAAAACTTTCTGTATATTCATAATCTGTACGTACAAGCGTTAAATAGCTATACAAAATTCAAAAGACAGTTCTAACTAACTACAAGATTTTCTCTACTAACTAACGATATTCTGATTTTGTGGAATTGCCATAACAGAATGATAGAATACTATTCTCAATATCTTCTCTCAAGTTGGAGCATACAAGTCTTGTATACCCAACTTGCCTTTGAAAACTTCAAAATCTGCTCGTCCCAACGCTTTTGTGAAGATGTTAGCCAATTGCGAGTGTGTGTCAACATGAGCTGTTGCAATCGTACCACGCTGGATTTCGCCGCGAATAAAATGACAGTCATTTTCAATGTGTTTCGTGCGCTCATGAAACACCAGGTTCGTCGCAATATAAATAGCGGATTTGCTATCACAATGTATTCATATTGGTCGTCTGTGAAACACTCCCAACGTGTGTAAAATCAGTTTCATCCACATAAGATCCTTTGTGAGAAACACCATTGCC
>OVBE01014081.1:0-12276 GCA_900406425.1 Iberis pinnata | reverse complement strand
TAAAATCTTACTAACCTATATATTATCTACATACATAAATTAATACAAAAATACAAAAAAAAAAAAATTGCCACGTAAGATTTTTTTTATGACTAAGCCGAAAATTGCTCTATGTGCGACAAATAAGCAAAGTTACTTCCGATTTAATATATAAGATAGTTTTTTTGTAGATCGATATATAAAATCTATAAATCGGGATAAATAAAATCTATAAACCGCGAAAAGTTTTAAAAACCTCTATATCGTTTCGATTATTTGTTGTCTAAAATCAGAAATTAACATCAAGTGTGAAACAAAAAAAAAAAGATCAAATTACAAATATGTAGTATCTTATTATATAAACCGGAATGCGTTTAACGTGAGTGCGACACGTAAGTAAAAATATAATTAATAAGATCGTGACACATGTCTTTGTTAATTAAGATCATGACATGTGTCAACGTAGTATTTAAACTAATTGAAACTTTTTTATTGTTAGTTTTTTATTTTTTGAAATAATAAAATAACAAAAAGGAAATGAGTATTATTATTTTAAATTGAAACTACAGGAAAAATATTGATATTATAAGATTAAAATAACAAAAATATACAACGTATAAAAAATATATCGATAATTATTTCTCATAATTTTAATAATCGATAATTATGGATATTATAATTATAATTTACAAGAAAATCTAATAATAACTAAACTTTAACTTTAACGTCGATTAGAATATATAATCACTTGGATTATCATTTTTAAATTTTAATATTTTATATTTACCTGCGTATCACGCGAGACCTAATCTAGTTCTATTATATATTCGGTTTTAAATCAACTAAATATTTGTAGATTTTACCTTTTTGGTTCGTTTAAGTGTTTTTATTCTTCAAAGTCGTAGATCGACCTCCAATCACACAAAAAACCTCATAAGGAAAACAAAAGAAGATTAATACATAAAAATATAAGTTATTTGTACGAATATGTATGAAAATTCAAGAATGATTTAGATTTTACCTTATTATACGTTGTACATTTGAGAATGAGAACTGGTTTATCAGTTACAATATAAGAAACAAAAAAAATCTATGTAGATCGGAGAAATGAGAAGAAGAACTCGAAAGTTTTTTTATTTTTGTAAATTTTTTGTCAGTTTACGAAAAAAATGACCTATAAAATCTTTTAGGTTTTCTAAAACGTTTGGGACAGTTTGAGCTTATTTCTAATGATTTTCATTTTATATTATTGTGTGGGTTTAGCTCGAACCATATTTGGGTAAATTTGGAAAATTTTATTCAACAACTTAATTGCTTTCATAGGAATATAACTCAAAATTATATTTTGATATTTTCATATTCGGGATTTAAAATAATTTGGGCTAACAAATAATAATTGAAGTTTATAATTTTGTAATAAAAAGTTTATAGTAAATAAATCTTATAATAAAATGAAATCAAAATAAATACTAGAATAATATATAAATATATATCAAATTCTAATTTGAAAAACCAAATATGTAAATAAAACAAAGTATTAATCTATAAAGCTTATCAAATACGATTCAAATAATATATAATATAACAAAAATTTGATGAATATTTTTTTAAAATAAAAAAACATTTGATAATGAAAAACAAATCATTATATTTTCTTGGGCGTAACAATTAAAATTAAAATAATTGTTTTTAATAAATATAACAATATTTTTTTATTAAATATAAAAATTAATATCTTAAATATATATATATATATATATATGTAAGTATATATTTTAAAATATAGACATATATTACCCCGCGCATAGCGCGGGTCCGCAACTAGTTTTCTTTTATTTTCTTTGATTTTGCATTTGTTTACATTACTATATTCTTGAGCGAAACCAATAAAATATTATCATTTCATAAGTGTTTAAAGTTATTTTACACAATTCCCCCAAATAAATTGATAGTCAAGATCAAGATTTTTAAGTAACAATGAAAATCTTTTTCAGATATTCTTAAGAATGTTCCCAAAATATTTTTAAGAATATTCCCCCAAATAATCTTAAGAATATTCCCCAAATATTCTTTGTTTGGTTCTATTTTTTTCCAAATAGAAGATGTATACAATCATTTAAAAAGAAAATTTTGTAAAATTTTTAGGTTATTTGACAAATATTCATTATAAACATTGACGAGCAAAGTCAACATTATTTGTTAAAAGATAAACATATTTTTCTTTCTCTTTTTGTTATATTTTTCTAAAAATAAAATATATTTACCAAATTTTACACTATTCATTCAAAATGATAAGTTAATTCAATAACTTAATCATACGGGAAGAACCTTAGTATAAATAGAGGGGATGAATGTGAACAAAAAAAAGGATAATAAGAAGTAGCTTCAAAAATTTTAAATACTCATAATGAGCTCATCGTCATTACATATTTTCTTTAGCTTAATATTCATCTTTTTTTGTTTTAGTGGTCTTTGTGTAGGTATTCATGTAACAGTGGACATCATCAATGACATTGGTCCAAATGTTCAGCTAGGATTGCATTGCAAATCGAAAAACTTTGATCTCGGAGCACAATCACTAGCTTATCAACAACATTATGGATTTAGAACAAAAATTAACTTCTGGGGTACGACTCGATTTTATTGTCATTTTGAATGGGAAAATCAATCTAAATGGTTCGACATTCTTAGAGTTCACAGAGATCTTGAGATATGTAAATATGATCTGTGTGTCTGGAGTATAAAAGCTAACGGTCCACGTAGATTAACGGGTGAAGTACAACTTTTCCCATGGAATAATTGAAATAACGTTGTAACAATATTTTGTATTCGTAATAAAAAAAATAAAAGTATTATGTGGTTTTTGAAAATATGATTATATTTCATTTTAAAATGATATTGATGATCATCAGTCATTTATCTTATATCATAATTGCTCTAGTAAAAATATAGTCATGCACAAACATATTGGGTGCGACCGTATCTTTTTCCGCAATTGCTTCTCTTTCTCCCCTACAAGGGAACACGTTGAAGTTCAGTCAAGAAAAATAATCGGAGCATGTTTCATCAGGTTTCAACACTCGGTTTCTAAATATTATTTTTATCTCTTGAGTCACAATAAACAAATCCTTTAGGTTTAGTAACATATAAATTTTGGATTAATATTTACTTACCCTAATTTTAAGTATAAATCAAGTAAATGACTATCATATAGCAAATAAAAAGACAACGATTGAATTATTCTTCTTTTAAAAACTATTAGTTTCTTTTTCCGCGTGATGCGCGGGTTATTGTTATTCAATCTTATTTTTATACATTTATTTTATATTTATTTGTTTTTGTGGACTTTAATATGTTATTCAATGTTTTTTTTAATTTTTGAATTTTTTTTATCATTATAATTCTTTGATCATTTTTATTTTTATTTTATTTTGTAGTTCACTAATTATTTTTAATTTGGTTTTTTATAATCATTTTGGTTATGTAGTATGTTTTGTGTGTAGATTTTACCTTTTTATTACCATGTTTATTTTTCTTTCATTTAAAATCAATATCGAGTTAACCAATTTTCATCATCGAGTTATGTTTCTAGCCTCTTTTTTTTCTCCTTTGTTTTGAGATCTTGATTCTCAGATATTTTCAGTTCTGCAACTAATAAATGTGAGATTGGAGAACTAAATAGAAATTTGGGTAAAACTGTACGTTGCAGAAGATGATTCTAGCATCCATAATGCACTAGAGTGATTTTCGAAAGGCTAATTGTACCCCCAAGTCTTCTTAAACGAATAACACATTGGAGGATCATATGGTAATATATACTAACCTCTCCTCCTCCTTCAAGAAATCTTCTTTTCTTATGACAATATTTTGCTGATTAATAGATTTGTCTTCCTGGTTTCAAGATACTGTAAATGCACATGAGAGCGGAGAACTGAATTATTGGTTGATTTTAGTTGAGAGCACTCTATGATTTTAGGTGTAAGTAATTTAATTTCCAGTTATGTGAAACTTGTAACGGGTTCTGCAAACGTAAACTTAAGCATTTTCTTGTTAGTCATATCTTACGAAAGACTATAGGTAGAGTTTTACAAAGTTGAATGAATCAAAGATGGAATTGTTTCTCCTTTGATTGTTTTTTTCGCACTTCCAGTTACAACTTCAAATATAGTAAGAACCTCATTTGTCATGTTACATAAGCGCTTCTTGAATTAGTAAGTGTATCAATGAGTGTGGAAATGCTTGAGATATTATAATAATTTTAGAGAAATCAGAAACTAAGATCGTGAAACAATGAACATTAGGTTAGAAGATAATACACACCATTCAAGAAAGAAAGGATGATACCTGTCAGCTTTATCAAAAAAACCAAATCTTGAACCGAAGTAAAAGGACACAGAAAGTAACCAAGCATCAATGTGGACAACAATAGGGAAACCCAGTATATTTCCTTTATTCTATCTCTGGCGAAGTTAATGCCGAGTGCAGGTTTAGGGAGCTCTGGAGGCACTTCAGCATTTGGGAAATTAACTTCCCATTTTCAATCGGGAAACCGTACAAGCTAAGATTTTCCTTCTCTAAAATGTCATTAAAATAGTCATACAATACAAACTTCAGTTTAAGAAATCTTGACTCAGCAGGTTGATCTATAAATAAATCATGTGAAGTGAATCTATCTTATACTTTTTATGGTCTTTGATTTCACTTTCAGGTTGGAGACAAAAATTTGGAACAACCTCTAAATCTTCTTAAACGGTCATTAAAGTGATTCACAATCATTTTATCTTCCAAAAGAGTAGCTTGCTTTTCTTTTGTACATCACTGCATCATTAGTTCACTATGATAAGAAAATCATGAACACGTACCAATATAATTAAACTGGTCTAAAGTCTTAAATTTTGTCCATTTAGAGACTTACAGGTTAACATCTAATAAGAGTGGAAGACTAATCTTGCTATCAATATCATACTACGAAGCTGAAAACATGCAATTTAAAGTTTTAAATACATGAATACATAATTTTCTCAAGCTTGTACAAAACTATGTGATGAAGAAAATGTAGCTTCATTCCAAATATATTTGCATTTGCAATATCGAAAAAGAACTTGTCTAATGCCTACAATTCAAGAACCACATATCTACTATGGTCTACTTAGACAAATAAAAAACACCACGAAGTAATACAACAAATCTTTTGTTTGGTATTTAAAGGGTCTTCTCCAAAATAACAAATTGGTTACGTGAATAGAACATAACATCAAAGGAATTCATAACAAAATAGTTAAGATGCGTGCTTTTTAAAACTCATTTATGTCTTTATTAGCATTAAAAATTAGCCATAAATATCTAGAGGGAACTATCTCCAAGGTATTTTGAATAGATATGGTCATTATAGAACAAAATCATAGTGGGTGGGAACTTGATCGTGTTACAATGAATTTGCGACCCGAAAATTATATGTATGCCAAAATATTAATATTTGAAACCATGTATTTACCTTTGGTAGATAAGATTATTCCTAAAAAATTAAAGCCTCTGCATAACACCCATTTTTAAGTCCATCACTTACCACGGTGAACCTGCATCATGGTTAAAAGATTTTTACCATCAATGAGTAACTTGTCAGTATAATTGTTCATCTCCGCCAAGAATATCTTGAAAGTTCAAGACCAATTAATTAAGGACTCGATTGAAAAATAATTCTCCTAAGCAGTGGTATTTCAAAAGTAAAGACGAGTAATGATCACCTTAAATTTCTAAGTCTACTGCAGGGACAGTATCTTTGATAGATGAAACTTAGTAAATATATCTGTAATCATTGGAAAGAAAAATAACCTTCAAGCAAGTATGTTATGATGTCGATTGATATATATATCCAACAACTAACAATGACACCAGTAGATATTACTACATACAGCAATACATAAGGTTGATACAATCATCAAAGATATCAAGACACTTATACATTCTTATCCCTTTGTCAATTTACCTAAACATGATATGCAGAAAATCTCCACTTTGCATTGCACCTGTAGTAAGAAAATAACAAAAGACATAAGCACATATTATCTCCAAAGTTAACTTAAATGAATTTTTGTGCCATGGATTGGAAAATAATTCTCTTAAGTAGTGGTGTATAAAAGGTTGAGAGTCTTTCTACTGATTAAAAACAGAGTTTTTTTACGGATCATGTCCACCACAAGAATCGATAATAGATTCGACGTTGTGCCCGCGATTTATGTTACGAGTAACGACATCGAGGAGCTGCTCTCTCCGGGAGTGACGGTTCTAAACAGAACCAGTGTGTAGAAAGCGATGACATTGATGCCTGGAACTTGCTAAACGAAAGGTATCGCTAAAGCCATTACCAACTCATGTATATATTTTCTCTGGAGAAATTTCGCGAACACGTGGTGGGCATTCAAGTTTGGTTCAGAACTCGCTTCTACAAGATCGGAAATATCGTTCAAGTGTCTTCAACATCGTTTGTTCCACGGAGACGACGGTAATGAGTCCGACACTATGAACATCTTTGGTAGTATGAATGATAACGTTTTGGTGTTTTCGGGGAAAACAGAGAGGATTATGATAGTTAAATAGTCGCTCAGGATTATGAAACGTTTGCTTTCGCAAAGAAGACTAGAAGTCAGCCGTTATGATTTTAGCTGAGATAATTAGTGTACATGTGGCTTCTTTTAAGTGGATGTTTATACGAAATATTTGTGCCTACGTGGATAGCTTAGAAAGCCTTAGAATTCAGGTTTCATATAGTATAGATTCTTATTCTTCCAATTTTGCATGTTCATGGCCAATTATTTTCAAAAGCAATATTTACATTTATAGTGGTGGTGCAATGGTTGAAAGTACAGATAAATAGCATCTCCAACCCAACTTTAATATAGAGTAAAATTCTGTTTTAACATTAAATCTTTTTCAGTCCAACTATATTTTTCACTATAAAATAAATTTTTTACTTTTTCACTTTATTTATAGAGTAACCTTAATCTCCACTCTAAAATTAAGTGAAACTATTTTATTTACAAAGTGATCTTTTTAGTTATAAACTTATAACTTTTGATATTTTACTAATTAATTCAATATTTTTATTTTAATTAATAAACTAAAGTAAAAAATTAATAATTTAAGAGATATGAAAAAAGTAATTTAAACTTAAAATACATAATAATCAACAACATAAAATATCACTTTAATATGTTTTTAATTGCTCATTTGTGAAAAAATTCACAAATAATAATAATTGAATCAAAATTATGTTTTTTGGTGTAATATAAATATTTTATTTAAATAATATTATGAAATCTAATTATTTTTATAATAGATAAAATAATTAAGATTATTTTTTAAAATTTACAAATAAAATTGTAACTGACAATTATTTTTAAAATGGGAATAAAATCTATTTAGAATACTCTCTTATAGAATAAAAAATAGAGTTACGGATTAGAGTAAAACACAATATTATTTTAGAGTTACTCAATAATCGATTAGAAAGATAGAATAATATGTTGGAGATGCTCTAAAAAAATAAAAACATAACTTCTTCTTTTTCTTTTAAAGATGCATAATTATCTTCAACACATAATCCCTAAGAGCTACTAGTTATCTATACAACTTCTGTTTATAAGAGTATGCAGGTACGCCAATAAAATACACTAAACATTGTAAACAAGAAAATAAAATATGGAAAACAGATGGGAATAGTTGAAAAGAATCTAACTATCTTCTACACATTCAAACTTTGGGTTTCGTATTTATGACACTCCACAAGAAGCTTCCCTTTACTTCACCATTCTTTTTTGTTTTGTCTCTGAAAGAACTGAGACAACAGTGTGTATGATACAAGTCTCCTTCACTTCACAAAATGGTGCATGTGCATATCACAGCCTTAGGTGTTTTATCAACCTTTTTCTCTGCTCAATCAAACCGTTATTCATATTATCTTCTCCATTTTAAAAAATTCATAATTTATTGTGGAGAAAAATCTCAATGGTTTGCAAACATTATGAGTTGGTTCACAAATCTTAACAGTACAAATTTACAAGTGAGAGCCATTTGTGACGACCAGTGAATCCAGGCTAGTCCTGGCATGTCTCTGTTGGGCTTAAAGTTGAAAATAGAACAAAAAAAAAAACACAACAGAATCTAGGGATGAATTCTTGAGCAGGTTCCCAAGACAAACAACCAAACATACTCAACATCACTAAATACCACTAGATACCTGATGCATTTCACTGGCTAAGACTGATGAAACTTAATATGCTGGAAGCTCTAAGGATACATAGACCTCCATGGAAATGCAAGAAAGGAAAAGAGACAAAAAGAAGTACCTGTTTTAGTTTTTGCTAGAGATGGCTGCACAACAACATGCATTACAATAACTCCACCTGCAATCTCTCCAAATGGTGTCTTACACTGGCCAACAGTCTTATTGTTCTCCAAGATCTTACCCGAACTTATCAGCTTGACTTCGTTTATCCCTTTTGGAACAACTGTTTTACCTAAAGAAAGCACATTAAACAGTCAAAATTGATGATCTGCATCAACATGATTTACACAGGTAATCATCATGCTTATTAACTTCAAGTGGACTAATTCTCTAACATAAGTAACCATCTCGACTGTCTCTCAACAGAATTTCGTCCAACAAGGGAAACGTAACACTGATCAAGGAATAGCTAAACTTGAAAACCCTAAAATACCTTTAGGCCAATCGGAGACGACCCTCTGTTTCAAGAAATCCACAGTAGAAGCCGATGAATATCGAAATGGTCCGATGTCGGAGCCATCGTACAACCTGAATTTGATATCAATCGACTCCTCCTCTGGCATATCTGTTGACTTCTCTCTGACCTCACGCTACCACCAAATCCAGCTCCGATTAGCAATCCCGCAAGCTTTAAACGCAGCTCTTTCAGATCTGAAACAGTCCGAATCTACAAGAATAAAATAAAAGTAGAATCAGAGCTTGCTTCGAAAGGGATTGAAACAAAAAGGGAAATATAAACGAGAATCAGGAGAATCAATACAAGAAAGAAGCTGAACAATTCGCCTTGGGATCTTTGATGTTGTAGGCGAAAAGCAGAAGAAAAAGTCACCACCAAATAATCCAAGTTCTCAAACCGACGGTTTTTACTCTTTTCCTTTTTCGTCGTCACTTAGCCGACGTCTTCGAGATTAATAATGAAACGTCAACGTTTCAATCAAAACTGGAATTTATTTGTATAACTCTTCCCACCAAATTTTGTGCACAACAAAGAATTGTTCTCACCAAATTTTCTTCTAGAATAATAATTTGTTTAGCTTTCAGCTTTTTGTTAGACATTTTTATACCGTGTTCAAATTATTTTAATTTGAAGTTGTTACTGTGTTGTGCAAATCATTATATATATATTTTTAAATAACCACTTGTTTTGTCTAAATATTAACAAAGGAAATTGAGTAGATGCATCATTGCTTCTCCCAGACAGCACAATCAAGGCCAGAATAAGCTAAAACGAAATTAGAAGGAACGAGTGTTCCTAAATCTAGTTTTGGCCCAATCTTCATAATAACCTTTTCATCGATCATAGCCATGTAGAGATCCGATTCTGCGGCTTTGACTGTAACAGAGCTTGTGCTAACAATGCCATTTCTCTTCCTGATTGACACTAACTTCAATATACTCTCCTTTAGTCCCCATTCGATATAATGATCATAAAACTGCAACATTAACATCACATACATTTATAAACTAATACCATTATTTCTTCTATATATTATAAAAGTTTATTAAAAAAATGGAGATTTTTTTAGTATTTAAGACTTACAATGCAAGGAGTGCCTGGATGAGTAAGAATATAAACATATCCAAGCAAGACTTTATCAGAAGGAAAAGCCCATGAGTTTGGTCTGATTGTGTCGTGGTTATCTATAAATGTCACAGCGTTTCCTGGCATGATTCCGATAAGACCAGGTGGTTTTCCTTTCGAGTCTTTTAGTCTCCAAAGCTCACCTTTAACTGCAGACTGTAATATCCCTTTGGTAGTGAAATCAAAAGCTGTTAATACACCACCACCTCCACCTGCTTTCTCGATCCAGTCTTTCAGATTCGAGCGATGCTCGTCCTGATTATACTCAAGTTTCCTATCTCCTCCGTATTTCATGTCGTCCCATTTCTCACCAACTGCAAATTCCGGTGAAGTATTCTGCTTATCCATAAAACAAGGATCAGAAACAACTCTCAAACTATCAACTGTATCAAAACAAACTTCTTAAAACTCTAAAACATACAAACATGTTTTAGAATTACACACTCTCAAATATCTCAAAAATATCATTCAAAAATAGTAAAATATAAAAGTTAAATTATAAAAATTTAGAATTTAAAATTTTAAGTTTGAGTTAACTAATTAAAATTCCAGGTTTAATTTAGTGTTTTAAGTTTAGTGGTACTGTAGTAAGATTTGGTTTTGGAAGAGTGTTATTTAAATTCAAAGTTTTAAAACTAATATAAATTTGTGATATTCTTTAAAAAAAAAAAAATTCTAATATTTTAAGGATGTTTTTTTAAATATATATATATATATTTTTTTTGAAAAAATGTATTTTTTGTTGATATTTTTGAGAATTAAAAAAAAGGTTCAGAAATCTGAATGTACAATAGATTTAAAAAGGCAGAGGACCTGAACGTATGATTTGGTGATGGAAGGTGCATAGCCTCTAACGAAATCGAATCTCCAACCATGGAATCCAATTTCAGATTTGAGCCAATTCATCCATTCCGACAACTCTCTCTGAACTCTGGGGTTAAGGTGGTCGATGTCAGGCGCCGGCTTGAAATCTTCACCGGTGTCTGGGTTTCCGGTACCGGTAAAGTTAGTATCGCCACGACAAATGAAAGAAGGATCCCAATCTAAACGATCATCAGAAGTGCCTCCTTCGAAATAACAATACCCACATTGATCGTCTTTTCTCTCAGCTGTTCTGTGATTAATCACAATATCAGCTACAGATTTTATCCCTTTTCGATTCAGTGCTTCGATTAGGGATTTCAGTTCCGACTCTGAACCGTATTTGGAGCTGTTAAGATCGTATAGCTTTCCAGGTAAGTAGCCTTCAGGAGAAACAGATTGAGAAGGAGGAGGAAGCCATATATGAGTGATTCCAGAATTGGTAATATCGTCGATGGAGTTGTGAAGAGAATTGTAGAATCCTCCTTGTTTCTTCCATGATTCCCAATTGAAACCCTGTTACGGAATTGTAACAAACCCAGTTTCATAATCAAAAGTATAATAAAGAGTACTCACCTGAAACAACAAGGTGGAAAACGTGAAGGTTGGGAAGAAGAAGAAGACGAGAAGAGAAGAGAAGAGTAACGTTAGATTGAGATGAGCCATTTGTGAATTGTCTTCTATTTCTCAATTGACACTAAACCCTTCTTCTTATAGCGTAACGTATCCTAAATGACACGGACTTGTCACATCTCATGATATTTTTTCTACTAAATCCAAACCTGTTCTCTGTTCTTCTAGTATCTTAACTGGTTTGAATGTATTGAAACTTGTTATGGGGGCAGTAGATTCTCTTTTAGTTTATTCACAACACATACATTGTAATGAATTTCAAAATCCACTATTCGAAACTGAACTATATATACAAAAGAGGTGGTGGATTCGTGGTAGTGCAAATCTTTTTTAATAATACAAAGACTAGGCAACAACCATTGCGCGGGCTAAATTAATTTTTAATTAAAAATTTGTATATATTAATTAATATGTTCTTAAAAGTTTATATTTTGATATATTAAGCTATTAAATTTGTATTTATTATTCATTTAGTTTTTGTTACTAAAACTAAATGATATAACATGTATTTATTGCAAAAATATATAACATCTTTGAGTGGAATTTAATTTAATTTTATAATATATGTGTTGTTTTTTATTTTATTTGTATTTTATAATTGTAAATATATATTTTAATATATTAAGTGTTGTATATATTGTATTATATATATATATATAGCTATATAGTTTTTTTTATGTCTAAAATCTTTTATTAAAACATCAAATATTACATCAGAGTGTAAAAACAATACAAAACTTTAGAAAACAATTTATTACATAAGCAGAAATATGCGCCATATGCTGAAAACAATATCCCGAAAAAGTGAATTAAACGATGCTTTCTTTTGAGACAAGCCTTACTCGCTAACAAGTACATAGCCTTGTTATGTTCCTTCTGTAGAAATCGTTTTACTCGAATGTGATAGGTATGCCGTATTGGCACTACTTTTTTGAAA
>OVBE01014080.1:0-12277 GCA_900406425.1 Iberis pinnata | reverse complement strand
TATATATATTTATTAGCTATATATATTTTATTTTGAAAGGGATTAATTAGCTATATTTGACATAGGCGTTTTCGAGCGTTGTTGACTTATGGTGGACACATGTATAAAATGTACGTGTAGCTGGAATAAAAAAAAAGTTACCTAGATAATATGATAATAGTTTAAAAATAGGTGGTGGCTCTTCTAGCTTTTTATAATTAAAACGACATTGCGTACAGCTTTTCACGACGTCTAAGAAACAAAACATATGAAAATGATACTTCCGGTTCGGTCCAAATGCGGACCATTGAAAATTTCCACCACTGCTGGTTTACGTGTGGCTTCCACACTTCCTTCTGGACTTTTTACTTGCAACTAAATATCACATCTCCTACAAGAATACAAAACAAAAGTATTACGAGCGAAGAATAAGTTGCAAAAACGAATAGCGGCTGATTTCCAACTGATTACCAATACACACATCGTAAATAGAAGTTAGTCATAAATCAGTTGTAAAATTTGTGTCGAATAAAAATTGAAACAAATCTAATCATAAAATTGTGAGGTATATTGCAACTAAAATACAAAAATCAAAACTGATGGTTTTGCGGATAACCATTGCACTTCCATAGCTAATGCTTTATGACTGCTGAGCACTTTTGTAAACTAGTTTCAGATTTACTATTAATTTACGACTATATCTTATTTTTCTGTTGCAAATCAACCGCAATATTTTTACGAATTTGGAACTGATTGTTTTAATCTTATCACAAATATGTAGCAAATTTACGACTTAATTGTAACTTAGCAAATTTTCTATTATTTATTATTATTCAAAATTAGACTAATTATTATTCTTCAAATTTTAATCTATTTATCATTCAGAATTTAATCCAATTGTTATTCATAAGTTCCTAGTCTATTTTGAAAATATGAAAATTTAGTTTAAGGTTATTTATCTAAACTTTTTAATCTAATTTTGGATGTGTAAAGTAAAGTTATAGAGAGATTTGGAGAGCTAGGGAGAGAATTTGGAGAGTTAGATAGAGGGATGATGTGTGTAAATTGCTCAAATTTTGCCTCTTGGATATAGGATTTCGTATGTCACAAACTAGTACAAAATATATTGAAAATATTCTAAAGTTGCTCTATTTATTGCTTAAAATTTGAGACATTCAGTCAGAATGTAGTTGTCAAAATTTTGCGACTGACTTGCGACATTTAATTGTTAATATATCATGGATTTTTTTTATATTCATTCAAGATTAATGTAATCATTGAAAACATTTTGATTGGTTTGGGATGCTTGTCAGAGATAAATTGAAATACTTTTGTACTATTTTTAGTGTTTGGAAATCAGAGATTCAAAATGTGAAACTGGATTGCAACTGATATGCGATATCGATTGTAAATCAGTCGCATACCTTTGAAAATAATAATAATTGGGATTCAAAATTTGCAACTGATTTATGATGCCCAGCGCAGATTAGCCACTATACTTTCATAATTTTTTTAGTAATTAAGTATTAAGGATTCTAAAACTGCAAAAACATTCCCAAATCAGTTGCAATTTTGTCACAATAAAAAGTAAAAACATTACATAAAACTAGAAAATATCAGACATTAACTAGAATAATTTTTAAATACATTAAAATTTTCATTTTCTTCATTGGACGTTTTCTCACCAGTATAATCTATTTTGCATTAAGTTTTTCATTGCCCATCATATTTCAACTCATATTGAAAAAATTCCAATCCATATTATAAAGTTGAACTTGAAAAATGCTTTTACTTATGGAAATGCCATAAAATCAAAAGAGCCATATTTGTTTGTTCTAAAGCAAACAATTATTAATCAAGTGACGGGTTTTGGAGGTGGGAGTCTCAAAGTTCAAATGAAATGTCAAAAGTAAACTTTAATCTATAAAAACTGATTCATTGTGGCCAACAAGCTAAACACTATTCTTACTATAAATCATACATGCCATTTCAATCCAAATCTAGACTTAAGACTGCATATCATGAAGATTTTATGACTGTAGGACCGCGTAAAACCGAATTAAGAAAAACGATCGAAATACCTTTATGAAACGATTTAAAATCGGTAGAGAAAACATATGCGGAGTCGAGAAGAAGTTCTCTTTCCTTAATTCTTTAAATCGTCCGTAGTGTGATGGTTATATGCGATTTTAGAATCCCAGGATACAACCGCAATGAGACCGGTTCACAACACTCGAACTCGGAATCTACGAACTTAGACTTTACGATATAATCTCACAGTACTTACTGTTTTAGAGAGAAGAAGAAAACGTGTGAGAGATTTTGTGCCTGGAAGAAAAAACGGTAGTCAATGAATGAGATGAGACCGAAATATATAGGCGAGCCGAGCTTGGAGCGCAAGCCGAACAATTGATGATTGTGTGGGACGCGCCCGAGATTCGCAGAGCGAATTGACGCAAAATTTTTGGGAACAATTATGACCCGTTCAAAACGTTTGCGCGTAGGAGAGATATTTATCTCGAACGAAAATTCGGTTCAAATTCTGGCCCAGTTTAATCTTATTTAATTTTTGAGCCAAAAATCCATGAAAAATCTATAGAAAATTTCTCCAAAAATAATACTTCTTAATGGACCTAGGCCATTCCCAAGGACCCAACGATCTGTGCGTGCGCCGAGCTGGCTTATCAGCGACGACGGCGCCCGCGTATGGGTGACTCATCTCTCTCCAATACACCATAGTGTACTCAATCCAATTGAATTTAACTATTCCTTCTCCCATATATATACTAGTGGGAAAAAGTTTTCCCAAGCAATGTGGTATAAAAACACTTGTTGAACTTCGTCAACACTAAGCCAACATTTTTTGTTTTTATGCATGTTTAAGTTTCTCTCTTTGCATCTCCATTTCTCATTCAAATTCTACTCAAATTTGACAAGTGAATATTCCATTTTATAGTGCTGGTTACAAAGTTTCCGATGCACTCACAATCCGGTCATTCCGGTGAACGTCTTCACCAGAAAAGTCAGCGGAATATTGAAAATAATCACTGTCAATTTTGAAGTTCCAACAATGCTCACTATCTCTCTATTTTTAAAGAATAACATATTAAATATGAAACATGGTGGATCACTCAAGGCTCTTTTGGCTAGGAAAAAATGGAGTTATATCCTTTGTTACCCTTATTTGTGATAGGGGAATCTTTCTAGGACACACAAATAATTGTTTTTACGTTTTTAATTTTATATGGCAATATACAATTTATTTTTTTTAATTTGTAAAAGCCAATATTTTTAATTTAGTTAATCCTATTTTATAAAATATTTCAAAAATCAAAATACTGTTTTAAAAAGTTTTTCAAAAAATATTTAGAATATGATGTCAAAATCGTTTTAAAATGTCAAATTGAATTTTAAAAGTGTAGAAGTTAAATATTTGGGTTTGGGTTCACTAATCCAAATTTAGGGTTTAGTTTTGAAGGGGGTGTGGGGTTTGGTTTGGGGTTTATGATTTTAATCATTTTCAAAATGAAAAAGGGTATAGGAGATTTGATGATGGTATAGGTGATTTGAGGAATGTGAAAAACGGTGTTGAAGAAGTTGACTCGCAAAAATGTGTAAAATATGGATATGTAATGTTGCCATAGGTTGTTGCCTTTTCACTCAATATTCGGCAGTAACTCTCAAAAATGTGCAATGCTCGTCATCAATCAAAAGCATGAAAGAAAAGAAACAATTTATACATAGAAATTGGCACTTCCATCTCTATCCAATAAGATGGTCCTAGTTTAACCCAACTCCAATAGATGTCTAAAACTAAAATAATATGCACAAATGCAAATCTTAAAATCTAATATTTCAAAACCATGAAATTGGGATTAAAGTATTTAAGAGACTACAAAAAGATGTAAAACATGAATAAATAATGATTTAAATACTAGGATACAAATGTTAAAATATGAGTTAATCAGCCACAATTTTCTAACTATATCACTTTTAGATAGTTGGAATCGTTAGCTAGCCGAAACTTAACCTTGCTTTTGGCCCTCGTTTAATTGTGAGAGAGATCTTTTTTAGAAAGTGTTACACAAGCAAAACCATGTAAGTGAGATGACAAGAATTATCTCCCATTTGGCTTGCTTACACAATAGGCTAGCCATAAGGATTAGGAGCTAGTTGTGGGTACTTATCATTTGTAAGTTGTTGAGTTTGGAAATGAAAAGAAAAGCGTATGAAGAATTGGCTAGAAAACAAAGAAAAAGAGCCTAAGATCAATGAAAAATGAAATATTTGAGGAAAGAGATTGGATTAAAAATGCTAAAAGGTTAGAAGTTTTAAAACGGTGAGTGAATGGTTTCCAGAAGCAAATGAAATGATAAAAACCTACAAAAAATCGGATAGAAAAGTTGGAGCACTATTATTGAAAAGACACTAATCTTGAAAGTTGAAAATCCCAAAAACAAGTTACAAAAAGATAGAAATATGATCATAAAACCATTTCAGTCAAAGACATATCCAATTGTTAAGAAGCTGGAAAGTGACGAGTTGGATCTTGAAGATGGAAGCTCGGCCCACATCAGAAGTCCACTTTCTTTAATTATAGAATTAGGGTTAACTCATGTATTTTAGTATAAATACCTATATAATCAATCTACTTAATTAATAATAATTTCTGAAGATTACCTAGCAGCCCACAAAATCATAGTTTAACCTAACGGTTAAAACCTGATTCAATAGTTGGCGCCGTCTGTGGGGGCTAGTTAGCCGCAGCAATCCACCTTTTTTATCGCATGGAAAAAGCAAAACTCAGGCAATGAACGTTGACGGAACAACTGACAAGGAATTTGACGACTTTGTCCATCCATTGAGAAACCGGCAACACGACACTATCACAGAAATAAGGGATAAGGGAGATCGGAGAGATCTGCTTGACGACCGAGAATCAAGAAAGCACCAGATCAGGCTCCACCTGACGATGACGACCTGGAAGCGTACTGCGACTTTCACAAGCGAAACATGCATCAAAGTGCAGATTGTCGCCACCTACAATCCATCCTCTTGAAGAAGTTCCAGGACGCCAAAATCGACACCACTAGGACAAGGGATAACGACAGAAGGCGTACGGGAACCCAAGGCTTAGCTCGTCCTCAAGAGGATGGGCAAAGCCCCAAGTTAGCACAGTTAGAGAAACAAGCTCCCACACCATCGACGACATGACACCCCATAGTCGAACCAGGGATCGGAGCCCAGAAGATAGACTTGACACCCGATTAGGTGAAGGGTCATTACCAAAAAGACGGGTCAACGTCATAATGGGCGGATTGCTATCATGCAACGACTCAGTGAAATCAATACGGAGCTCGGAGCGACGAGCTGTGAAAGCTCATAAAGAACATGCCGATATTACCTACCTATCCCCAACTAGATTTTGGCGACGCCAACCTACGAGGACTTAGTCAGCCTCACAATGACTTCCTAGTCATCGAGTTGGTTATCGCTAACACTGAAGTAGCTAGAATTTTAATCGATATACACTACAAAAGGAGTTATTGTGACAATTTTTTTGTCACAATAGAAAAGATTTCGTCACAATAATTTTATTGTTACGTTTTTGTTACATTTAGTAAACCGTCATAATATGATCGTCACAAATTTTTTTTGTGACAAAAACGTCACAATTTGCAACGACATTATATTGTAACTATTACGTCGTAAAAAGTGACGTTATCAAAAGTAACAACATAGTCACAATTACATACTACCGTAATGTCACAAGACCGTCATATTTTGAGACACTCGTAACGTCACAGTTTTGTCACTTCCAATGACAAAAAAATATGATAAAAACGTCGAAATTCTGCAACAATATTATAATGTAACTATTGCATCGTAAAACGTGATGTTATTAAAAGTAACAAAATAGTCACAGCTATATACTATAATAGTGTTACAAGATCGTCATATTTCGAGACTATCATAACATCATAGTTATGTCACTTATAGTGACAAAGTTTTTGTCTCCTATTGTCGCAATTTACGACTTTAATATCATTCATAAAACGTCTTAGTTGATGACTCTTTGATAAGTCTCAAATTTGTCACGTTTTATCACTAAATGTTTGGTCACAACTATGTATTAATATACTACGAATTTGACATCTCAAAATTTTTGAATTTTTTAAAAATTTTCATAAATTTTATTTTTTTTGTAGTATTCATAACAAATCGTGGTTTAAATAAAATATAAATCATGTTAACATATGTTTTTGAATTCAACGTGACAAGCAAATGACTAAAAAAAATTATTTAAATTAAAACAAAAGGAGTCTAAATAAACAAAGAATAAACAACATGAAAAAGACTTAAAAACCAACTAATAAGAAGAAAAAAACGAAGAAATAAATAAAACCCAACTTAGAATATGCATACTAGCTCGAGCCGAAAATGAAATCATCCATAGTTTCAATTATTTTCTTGAAAAGAACATTATCATCCTGACTTTTTTTTAGTTCAATTTCAAGTTCTTCCACTCGCTTAGTTAATGTTTCCACTTCGTTATTAACTTCCAGAGAATCTGGCATAGTTTCTTGAGGTATTGAAACCCTACTTTGAAGTGACCCAAGTCCAAATATGCGTCCTTGATGTCCCAACAACCTCCAAAAATATATATAAAAAAATGAAGATATACATAACAAAAAAAAAAAACAAAAAAAGCTACCTTAGTATAGATTTCGTTTTTCTCTTCTAGTGTCAAACCCTCTCCATTAGAGGACTCCATTTGTAATAAGTGTTCTTGAACATATTCGTCATAGTTTTATGCTATTTTTCGTGCTCTTTGATCGACATAAGTTCCATCTGATTTTTGGTGTGTCTTTTTCAACACAACTATGAAGGAAGAATCTTCATTGTTTGCGACCTGCAAAAAAAAAAAAAAAATCAAATCAAATAAAATAACAAATTTTTATATATAAAAAATATAAATATAAAAAAACATAAAAATTACCAAATCATCTTTAACTTTACCATATGAGCATGAACCTGATCGGTGTTTATGTGCACCTAACCCATTACGATCGAAGAGTCGAGAAGAACGAGCATTTTTGCTTTTTTTCTTTGGATTCTGGTGTTGTCCAATGTTCCAGCATAATTTTCTAATGTTTAGACAAAATCCACTCGGGTTTTTCATTTTTTTTCTTTGCAAGGCTAATCATTCCTCTAAAGCGGGCAGCCGCAAATTAAAAATTTTTTTGTTCTACCAAATTATCATTTGATGAATTCCATTGAAACTTTGTCTACAATACATATATTGTATAATATGTATAAGTAAAAAATAGTTTGTAATAAAGATTATATATAAAACAAAATATAACCTTAAAAGTTGTAAATCATGCTTCTTTATAAAATGAAGGCACTTTCCTCGAGTTGTACCACGGTCCTTTAAAACAATCTTCCATGATCTTACGAACACAGGTGGATACTTCAGTGTTATTTTTAAACTTGTTATATATAAAAATATTGAACTTTATATGTATTTACATAATATAATTGATATAAAAATATACCATTTAGCTCCATTCTTTCGAGATGGATGGAGTACTCGCAAATGACCTTCAGTTGATTCAAATTCTTCTTCATATTCTCTTTGTTCAGAATTTATAGCCCGTAAATCTGGATGTTTGGTGAAAAAATCTTTCAGAACCATCAACTTGAGAATCAGCACTTTGAGAATTTACAGATTGAAAATTTGGTCTTCGTCCAAACGAACGTCCACCTGTTATTGGTGCACGAGTCATCTACAAAAAAATTCTATATTTTAAACCATGCTTTACATGTAACACGTTAAGAAACCAAAGAAAATTATTCTAAAATCACAACATAACAACAATTAACAATTCATGGCGTTAGACAAATCAGCTTAAATCCACTCAAACTCACAAACATCTAAACTTAACAGATTCATAAAAAATTGAAAAAGATAACGACAAAAGAAGAGAGAATAATCACATATATTTCCTCTTCATAGATCCATTGGCAATATGAAAATACTACTGGAAATTTTTGATAAACAAAAAACGTTCAAACAATTTTTGTTTTAAAAAAAAAAGAAAAATATTCAAATTGAAAGAAATAACATACAACAATCGGTTTGAGTTAGTTTATCATATTTTTTCAATTCCCATGTCTATAAGAAACAAAGAAATCGGTAAATATTCATAGGATTAAGTTTTTAATACAAGCACATCATAGATCAAGAGAAAAGAAAAAATGAGTTTAAAAGATATGATTACGTTAAAGAGTTTATTAAAAATGAGACTACAAGTTCCTTTTTTTATTCAAGTATAATATTAGGGTTATTAATTTTTTAACTCATTAACAAAAATTATGGCGCTATTTTTTTTCCACCAAATTATAGCGCTTCTTTTTTTTTAGATTTAGTGAATTAGTAGGCCAAAATTTTAGGAGAAAAATATTTGTTACGATCAAATTGTTAAGAAGTAATATATATTGTTAGGATTCTTTTTCTTGTTGCCAACGTTGAGATTTTCTTTTTAATGAGAGTATACATTTTTTTATTATCAAATTGTTATCATTCTAGAAGTACTATATCGTTAGGATTCTTTTCTTGTTGCCAACTTTGGGATTTTTTTTTATAATGAGAATATATGTAATGATTACCTTAATAACGATATATGGCTAAAGTCATTATCAAATATGTCATTTATGATGCTTTTGTTTGGTCACGATATATATACATGATTTATATATCATTGACCCAAATAAACTCAAATCGAATCTTTAGAATACAAGACTAATTAAACTTATTGTTAGAAAATAAAATTTAAAAAATCAATATTAGAAATTTATAAAAAATAAAACAAAAAGTATAAAATGTTACTGAGACTCTTCATCGGTAAAATCTAAGTGAGAATTTTCAACTTCAACATCAGATTCAACATCCATATCTTCTTATGTTTCATCAAGACATTCGGTTTGACCATCTATCGATGTTAATATTTCTACTTGCAATGGTTCAACATTAGTAATTGATTGGTCGTTCTCATATTACATTGTACTAAAGTCCAAATTTGTTGTATGCAATATTTTTCCTCTTGGTTTTATTACGATTGTTGCTTTCCATTGTTGATCTTTTTTCAAAGTCAACTTTGGATATGACACATAACAAACTTGATCTGCCTGAGAAGCTAAAATGAAAGGATCGTTTTTACCATAGCGCTTTACGGTGTTAACATCGATAATCCCTGACCTGTTTACGCGGAGACCTCTTCCAATGGTTGAGTCATACCATTTAAAAATTACAAGTTTGAGATGATCTGGTCCAGGATAATGAAGCTCTAAGATCTCTCTCAATACTCTATAATAATCAGGTTCTTCACTTGAGCCACAAAATGATGTACCTTTCACACATATTCCATAATTAGCAATTTTTTTTATCTTTTCCATGGTCATATGTGTGAAATATATATCCCCAGCAAAAATATATGGGCCAAGATATAATTTTTATCATTGGACCATGGATGAGCGAAATGAGCCAATTTGGATATGAATTAGTAGTCGAAGTATCCTCCTCCTGATTTTCATTAAAGCACATTCTTAATTATAATAAAATAACTATTCTTAAATTATAATAAAAATAAATTAACAAACGTTAATAATTTTTCAAAGTAACAATAATTTCTTACATGTTTCTGTAACCAACTTGCAAAATCTTTTTCTTTTAATAAGATCATTTCACCTCCACTAATTCCAGGATGTGCAACAATCATTCTCTCCTCAAATAACCTAATATAAAAAGTTCAATGTTAGATCATTTCCAAAATTTATGCAAGTTTATTGTATATACTAATATACCTCTCAAACGTTCTCAGTTGTTCAGCACATATGTATATGCAACATGGTAGTCTTTATTTTGAAACCAGATCTCTATTTGTTTACCACTTCCGCTTCCTATATGCGAAAATATTTCTGGAATCTCACCAAACATATGTGTCTCTCCTTGATTACCTCCATCATAGTGTCTATCTTATGTACGCCTTTTGGTTTTGATGTGTGACTCAAAATAATAACCGCCAAAAATAGAAATTTCTTCATTGACATATTGTTCGACAATTGAACCTTCCATTTTTGCTTTATTTTTTACTTTTTTCTATAGATGGCCCATATATCGTTCAAAAGGATACATCCATCTCAATTGGACAGGTCCTCCCAATACAACTTCATGTGGTAAATGGATTGGCAAATGCTCCATAACATAAAAAAGATGGATGAAGTATTTTTTCCAAATTACAGAGAACCATACAAATGTTGTGATGCAAAATAGCAACACTATCTTTGTGTAACGTTCTTCTGCAAATGTCTCGGAAAAATAAGGTAATACCTAAAAAAATTATATAGTTATATCAAAAAGTTATGTACATGCATAAATAAGATAAATTCGAAACAATATAAAATATTTAAAAATTTTTTTTTTAAAAAAAATCATAAAAATTTCAAATATTATAAAAAATTCAAAAAACCTAAAAAATAAAATAATTCATCAACTTAATTTAAAAAACTTAAAAATATTATAATAAAAATTCAGAAAATTATAGAAAATTATAAAAATTTCAAAAAATTATAAAAATTCATAAAATTTCATAAAATTATAAAAAAATTCAAAAATCCTAAAATATAAAATAATTCATCAATTTAATTTTTTAAAAATAAGTTCATATATAATCGATTTTAATGAAGGAGTAAAAAAATTCTTCCAACTTTAATAAAAGAATATTAGCAAAACTAAAGTTGGAAAAATTTAATAGTTGCAGGTAACGAATGACAAAACCTTGTAGAGTGAAATATTACAGAAAATGTTAGGTAAAAAGAAAAAAATCTAAGCAAAATAAAACTAATTTAATAGTAAATTCTTAAAAGTTTTAAAAGTTCTTACTATTTGTGTACGTACTGTTTTAATATTGGTACTACATACTATAAGGATGTTCTTACTATAGGGAGATTCTACATCCCTATATATAATATCAAAATTAAAGTTGGAATAATTTTTTATTTTTTCATTAAAATCGATTATATATGAACTTAGTTTTTTAAAATTAAATTGATGAATTATTTTATTTTTTAGGATTTTTGAAGTTTTTATAATTTTTTATAATTTTTTAAATTTTTATAATTTTCTGAAATTTTTATAATTTTCTGAAATTTTTATTATAATCTATTTTTTTAAAAATTAAACTGATGAATTATTATATTTTTTAGTTTTTTTGAATTTTTTTTAACAAATTTTGAAATTTTTATGTTTTTTTATGATTTTTTTTTTTAATTTTTTCGAATTATTTTTAGTTTTTTTTATTAGAAAACGAATTTTCTGCTCAAAAAAAAATCAACGCCGCCGTTAACTTTTCCCTCATAAAAAATGGCGGAAAAGACGGCGTGTAATGCGGCTGCCATATTCAGGATTTTCCATGCGAATTTTTAAGAAAAGGTTAAAATTCAAGGTTAAAAATGCTAGTGGTTTTTTTTTTGTCAAGGTTAAAAGTGTTAGAAAGTGACATTCTTAAGGTTTTTTATGCGATTTTCCCCAATATAATTGATACTAAATCGAACTCAAAAATTAAAATACTTACCAGATAATGCTTCATGTACAGATTTTTCCATAAGCTCAGCAAATGCAATTGGAAGACCCCGTTGCATTATAACATGACAATCATGACTTTTTAGTCCAATTAATTTTCTCCGGCTAGATCGACACATTTGGATAAACTCGAAGAGTACCCATCAGAAAATTTCACATCTTTTTCGAGCCACTGTAAATTTTTTTTTTTGCATCGGCGTTTAGTCTAAAAATTGGAACTGGAGCCTTTCCATCAGTAGTTAAGTGTAGCTCTTTCCGATTACAATACTCTTTCAAATCAAGTCGTGATTTGATGTTATCTTTTGTCTTCCCTTGCACATTGAGTAGAGTATTGATTATATTATCAAAGAAGTTCTTCTTTATGTGCATCACATCAAGGTTGTGTCGGAGTTTGTGATCTTTCCAATACGGTAGCTCCCAGAAAATACTTTGCNTGCCAGTTGTGTGTGTCACCGTATCCTTTTAATCGCCCATGATTTCCTCCACAATCAACTGTTTTTGGAAAAATTTTGACTTTATTCCAAAGTTCCTCACCGGATAGTATTTGAGGTGGATCTTCAGTCACAATCTTTCCTCTTTTTTTTTTCTTGTTGCGTTGGTAGCTATGATTTTCTGGTAGAAAACATCGATGACAATCGAACCAACTTGTTTTTC
>OVBE01014079.1:0-12277 GCA_900406425.1 Iberis pinnata | reverse complement strand
CCTGAGTTAGTAGTGGTAGAGTTTGAGATGACGTGCGTTCCAGGAGCGCGGCTGCATTGTTCCATCTAAGTCGGCTAGCTGGTAGACGCCGGGTTTGACGACCTTAGTTATTTGGTATGGTCCTTCCCATTTTACGCCGAGCTTCCCTACTCTGTATTCCTTTGTGTTGTCGAAGACATGACGCAGGACTAGATCGCCTTCGCTGAATCGTCGGACATGCACGTTTTTGTTGTAGTATCGTGCCGCGGCTTGCTGATAATTCTGGATACGGAGGAGGGCTTTATCGCGGCTTTCTTCTGCCTCGTCGAGGCGGTCGTGCAACATCGCATCGCTGGTGTCAGTGTTCTTTGGTAGTTTTAGTCTTTTGAGGCTATATATGTTGATTTCGAAAGGTACCATGGCTTTGATGCCGTGGGCCAAAGAAAATGGGGTTTGGTTGGTCACTCTTTTAGGCGTCGTTTGGTGCGACCAAAGCACCTCGTCTAGCTCGTCGGCCCAAAGTCCCTTCTTCTTCTCTAGCCTCTTCTTCAAACCGTCAGCGATAGCCTTGTAGGTTGCTTCGACTTGGCCATTTCCTTGGGGGTACCGGGGCGTCGAATGGCTGAGTCGAATCCTCAATTTCGCGCAGAAATTTTTGAACTGGTGTGAGCAGAACAGCGTCCCATTGTTCGTGACGATCTCGTAGGCCAGTCCGTGCCTGCAGATGATATACTTCCAGACAAAGTTCTGCAATTGGGTGTCGTGTATCTCGGCGTAGGATTTGGCTTTGACCCACTTGGTGAAGTAGTCTGTCATGACGAGGAGGTATTTCTGATTGCATGATGAGGGCATCGGCCCGACAATATCCATCGCCCACCGCATGAAAGGGTATGGGGATGCCGAGCTGTGCAGGAGCTCCATTGGTTGATGGACATTGGGGGCATGTCGTTGGCATTGCTCGCACTTTAGGGCGTACTTGTGGCAATCTGCAATCATGGTGGGCCAGAAATGGTTGTGCTTCTTGATCTTCAGTGCCAGGGCGCGTCCATTAGAGTGATTACCTCCCGCACCGTCGTATGTTTCGCTGATGATGCGCTCTGTTTCCTGGGGGCTAGGGCAAGTGAGCAGGATGCCTGTGGAGTCGCGTCTTAGTAGGTTTCCATCCATCATTATGTAGTGAGCAGCCTTCGCCTTTACTGGCCTTGCTGCCCATTTGTATTCTGGTTTGGTTTCGTCGGCTATGTACAGCTTGATTTCATCGCGCCAGTCGATGGTTAGGGTCTCATGGTCAGCTCCGAATTCGATGTTGTCCTCTACAATGTCGTGGTCGTCGATGAAATGGACGAAGTCTAGGCTTATGTTGGGTTTCTGGATTTCTTCGACCAGGATGGTGCTACGTAAGTTCTAGTCACTAGCAGAAGCTATGGTTGCTAGCGCGTCTGCTATTTTGTTCTCGCTTCTTGGAATCTTGAAAATTTCTAAGTACTCCAGCTCTCTTGCTAGGTGTTGAACTACGCAAAGATACGCGTCCATTCTCTCGCTTTTGACCTCGTAGACCCCTGTGAATTAGCTCGCGATGAGCGGTGAATCACAAAACGCTCGGATTCGGGTCGTCCCAATGCCCTTAGCTAGTTTGAGCCCTGCTATGATCGCCTTATACTCTGCTTCGTTATTCGACGTGTTGAACCCGAGGCAAACAGATTGCTCTAGTACCTCGCCTTCTAGAGATTCTAGGCGTATCCCGACTCCTGATCTTCCCGAACAATCCATTGACGTGAAGCATCCATATCCGAGGGGCCTCGGCGCCTTCGATTAATCTGCCAGCATTTGAGATTTCGCGCTCGTCCGTCCCTTAAAGTCGATATCATATTCGCTTAGCTCGATAGCCCACTTCGCCATCCGTCCTGACTGGCTCGGGCTGTGCAAGATGGCGCGCAGAGTTTGGGCGATCAGGATTGCGATGGTGTGTGATTGAAAATAGGGTCGTAATTTGCATGCGGCGATAACGATAGCGTAGGCCAACTTCTCTAAGGTGGGGTAACGGATTTCTGCACCATCGAGGGTTTTGCTGGTGTAGAATATTGGTTGTTGTTTGTCGCGGTCCTCTCTGAAGAGCACACCGCTGACTGCCGTTGTGGATACTGATATGTAGAGATAGAGTGTTTCTCCTTCTTCAGGCTTTGTCAATATGGGCGGCGTGGATAGATATTCTTTTAGTTCTTTGAATGCTTGCTCGCATCTGTCATCCTAGTTCAACCTCTTGCTGCCGCGCAGCAACTGGTAGAATGGAAGGCACATGTCGTTCGATCTGGAGATGAATCTGTTGAGTGCTGCTACGCGCCCCGTCAGATGCTGAACTTCTCGCGTGCTCTTCGGTGAAGGTAGGTCGATAAGTGCCTTGATCTGCTTTGGATTTGCTTCTATTCCTCTTTGAGTGATGATGTACCCGAGGAATTCACCAGAGGTTACGCTGAACGTACACTTGGTGGGATTGAGCTTCATTACATACTTGTTAAGGATCGCGAAGCAGGAGCGCAGGTGTTCGATATGGTCCGTCTTGGATAAGGACTTGACGAGCATGTCATCGATATATACCTCCATCGATATTCCCAGTAAGTCTGCGAACATTCGATTGACTAATCTTTGATACGTCACACCAGCGTTCTTTAGCCCAGACGGCATGACGCGGTAGCAGTATATTCCTTTGTCCGTTATAAATGTCGTTTTTTCTCTCTTGTCGGGGTGCATTGCTATCTGGTTGTAGCCTGAGAAGGCGTCCATAAACGAGAGAAGCTTGTTCCCAGCGGTCGCTTCGACGAGACGATCTATGTGCAGCAGTGGGTAGCTGTCTTTTCGGCAAGCCTTGTTCAGGTCGGTGAAATCGATGTAGACTCGCCATTTATCGTTCTTCTTTTTTACCACGACCGGGTTCGGCAGCCATTCAGGATACTTGACCTTGGTGAAGGACCCGGCGCGTTGAAGCTTTTCTACTTCGTCATTCACCACTTACGCTCATTTTGGGCCTAGTTTTTGACGCTTCTGTCTGATCGGCTTGAATGTCGGGTCGACGTTAAGTTCGTGGCATATTATGCTGGGATCAATGCATGTCATGGATTCGAGCGACCAGGCGAAAAAAGTTGATCAGCTCATCTCTAATTGTTTTGGTGAGTTCATGGTCGACGCCTATGCAGCGGTTTGGGCTCAGCGCGTCTATATTCACTTGGTCAATAGTCTTGCAATGCGGTTCTTCACCATCTTTGGGGATGTCCGGCCTTTTGGCGCACCCCAACTGTAATTGCTATAGCTTGTTGCTTTTGCGGGCTTTGTGCTTGGTGATGAAACACGTGTTCGCAGCTCACCGGTTGCTTCTGAGAGCCATCGTTCCTCTTGCTGTCGGGACCATATCTTCGTCGACTGGCTGCCTCTGCTTCCTACTCCCCCCCCCTTCACGGTCTTGATTTGGAGGACAATTTTGGGAGCGCTCCCTGTTATTGCGAGGCGGATATTGGTTGGGTCGTCTTTGCCTGTCGTGCCCTCGGTTTTCTTGGTACTTCTTGAGGAGTGTATCTTTCAAGTGGCGGCAGTCGGCCGTGCTGTGCCCATGGTTATTGTGGAATTTGCAGTACGCGTTTCAATCATCGTCTCACTTCTGATACATTAGCAATTTGCGTTCTTCCACGAGGTAGTTCGTGTTTCGCTTTCCTCTGTCTTGTTTTGCTTGGCTCTCGTAAAATTGTCAGGGCTCGACCTGTTCCTCTTTTTCTTTCCCGTGGTAAGCTTTGGTGTGTTTTTGGGACATCGCATCCCTCTCTTTCTCCATCTTGATGAAGCGGTTAGCCCTATGCAATGCATCCTCCAGTGTTTTGGGTTGATTCAGCACCATTTCCTCGCGGAACCTCGATTCATACCACAAGGCGTTTCTTAACACGGCGATCGCGGCCTCGTCGGAGATTGTCACCTTTGAAACTACTTCCTTGTACTGTTCCACGAATGTCCTGAGAGACTCGCGGGAGCCCTGACTTAGCGACCATAAATCGGCGGTGGAAGTCTTCTTCTCCATGAACATGGAGTAATGTTTGACGAAGGCCGTCGACAGCTACTGGAAGTTGTCGATTGATCTGGCTTCAAGGTGGGAGAACCAAGAGAGCACAGCTCTGCCCAAATTCTCTACAAACAGCTGGCAGAGTCCAGCGTCCCTCTCCTCGTCAGTGAATTGGGCGAGTCCCATCGCAATGGTGAAAGCAATCATATAGTGCGTCGGATCTGCGTTACCTTCAAATGTTGGGAATTTGATATTCGCAATGTGCTTTATTTTGGTCTCGGTTATCCTTCTGCTGAATGGGGTACGTTGCGTTTCTTTGATGACTCGCTCGATTTTTGGAGCCGAGCTCGTCGCCCTATGGACTAGCGAGTTCATCTTTCGCAGCTGGGCCTTTAGTGCCCTTATCTCGTAGTTCGGGCTAGAGAGATTTTGGTGCGCCGCTGTATCTCAGCGTCGAGTCGAGTCTTGGTCCTGTTAGGTCTTGGTGATTGGTGTTGATACGTCCGTTGTCCCGAAGAGGTTTCTATTTAGGACTTCCAGCTTGGCTCTTCTTAAGCTCGCTGTCATAACCGCTTAAAGCTTGCTTCTTAGCTGGCGGGATTCATTTTCTTGTTCTTCCAGTCGACGCATTAGTGTCTGGTTCATTTCTTCTCGTGTGGGCACTCCCGGAATTCTAGCATGTGGTCCTGTTGGTGTCTTCGGGTCGGCGGTCTCGTTATTTTGACCGTCTAGGTGCGTAATGTCTTTGATGTGTACGTGCTCGTCTTTGTTTCTCGTGGTAGCCATATCCTCAGTGCGTCTTGAGAGTCGGTTTTATTTATCAAATGAGTCCCCAGTGGAGTCGCCAATTGTTGAATCTATGATCGTCGATCCGAAGATTTGAGTTCGTATTTGATAAAGAAATGTTACAAGTTGACACTGAGAGGCGCGTCGACAATCCCGACGCACTTGGTGACTTTATACAAGATCTTAGTTCGTTGAAGAAGCTCCAAAGAAAAGCTCAGGTCGTCGAAATATCGTGAAAAGAAAACTCAGGTCGTCGTTCGAAGGTCTGACTTCTCTCTAAAGCTTTCTCTCTCTAATTTCCAACCCTTCTCCGCTTCCGGCTCATCCTTTATTTATAGAGATGTCGTCATCGTAGCGGGTAGTTAGCTAGACATTCTGTTCATCCGGCGAGTTTGTTCGTAGAACACTGTTCGCCGATCTACGGAGGGCGTAGGCGCACTGTTCTTTCGGCGGTCCCACATGCCTTGGAGGGTTGGCGAGATGGGCCGTACTTCGATGGGTCGCACCTCGACATCCCTGATATGGATCTGGTTTTGTTGGGCCTGGGGAATTGGGCCCATATCCTACAGTTATCATGGGCGCAATTTATTTTCTAAATAATATGATATCTTAGCTATACATAAAATTTTGTTATGTTTCTATTTTGAAATGTTTACAGTATAATGTTTCTAGATCCAAATGCATCCTACCCACTTCCAGAAGATAACTAAACCATTTTTCTGCAACTTCGATGAAAGCTTAGAAGTCTAATTCGCAAGAGAAGGCCTTCAAATTAGTCACTTTTTTCAGACGCAAATGATTCTGGTGGTCTTTTTATGTTTTTCTACCCATAGTTGTTGTCTTCATAACGGCGGGTTATTTTACCGGTGGGTTAAACTAAACCACCTGTTTTTCTCCATGCACCAAGTCCTAAGTACCTAAAAGATTACTCCGATATGTAAGAATGCATGCAAATGCAAATGATGTACAAGCTAAGAGACAAAACTACCTAAAACTAGTACATATCAAGCCCATTCAACAGTCTTATTCAGTGGGGCCTACACAGATTCTTAATCTCTTCGTGATGACCCGACAGAGCCCAACAATTTTCATGTTAGATTTCTCTTTGTAGGCCTTAATAACTTATTGTTTGGGCTTGATCTGATTGTCATCTTTGTTCGTAATTTGAGTTGAATCACGGAGGTCCGACTTGGACGAATTGACCGGATACAATTTGTGCTCTCACCTTTTATCCCCTAATCCTTTGATAAAGGTTTTCATTCTCTAATCAGTTATTCAGTTACCTTAATTTAAGGAGTATATGTTGTATAGTCGTTTAGATATTATTCTTCTTGTCTCTTTATATATATATTGTACGATGTATCATTTTTTTTAACTTAATAAATCATTCTCTTTTATATGGTATCAGAGTTTCCTTTCTAAATATATTTTTATCTCTCATTTTTCATTATCTATCGAAAATGTCTGATAATTCTATAAGCACTAAAATCATTACTTCTGGTGGCAATTCTACATTGATTTCTGTCAATATGGTGAATGTCACAAAGCTCCCATCAATAAACTACATTATTTGGAGTGTACAAGTACGCTCACTACTCTTCGAATATGATATACTCTC
The DNA here is from genome assembly GCA_900406425.1 of Iberis pinnata. Classification (NCBI taxonomy): domain Eukaryota; kingdom Viridiplantae; phylum Streptophyta; class Magnoliopsida; order Brassicales; family Brassicaceae; genus Iberis; species Iberis pinnata. The sequence goes on along the minus strand of OVBE01014079.1, from coordinate 5,852 downwards.
GTATATAGACGCCGCCCTAGAAATACCGCCGAAGACGATTCTTTCCTCCAACGCATACATTACCAATCCAGCCTATCTTCACTGGATACGCCAAGATAGTATCATCTTCAGCTCACTTGTGGGATCTATTGAGATTACTCATCAATCTCTCATTGCCACAACCACCTCTGCATCTAATGCTTGGTGTACTCTCGCGTCAACATACGCTAAACCCTCTCTAGGTCATATTAAGCAGACTAAATCTTATTTAAGGCAATGTAAAAAGGCTCAAAATTCATTGATGAATATATGCAGTTGATCAAGAGAAAATCTGACGCACTCTCACTTCTTGGTCATGGTGTTGATCTCGAGGATCTCACATATTTGTGCTTGATGGTCTCAGTGAAGAGTACAAATCTCTCGCAAAATCTATTCATGGACGTGATACTCCGATATCCCTGCATGAGCTTCATGAGAAGTTAATAAATCATGAATTAGCTCTTGCTAGTATGGAATTGTCTGCATATTCTCTTCCAATCACCGTTAATCATGTGCAGAACCGGTCCAAAAATTGGCGTTCCGATAGCCTGCTTCTAGCCACTCTTCCTCGACTCGACAACAAGGAACTTTGCGACAGTCTTCTCAACCTTATTTAGGTCGCTTTCAAGCATTCGTTACTCAAGGTCATAATAGTAAACGTTTTCCTCTCTTTCGTCTGGTAAATCAGAACAATTTCTATTCACAGAACTTTACCGATTCTACAAGGAGCTTTAATCATACCTCTACTTAGGCTTATAATGTTGCTGTTAATTCCCCTCATAATGCTTCGTGGCTGATGGGTTCTGCTGACTCCCATCATCTAACCTCATATTTGGGCAATCTCTCTCTTCACTCTCCTTATGCTGGAGAACAGGAAGTACAAGTTGGAAATGGTGCAAGCTTTACTATTAACAATATTGGTTTTTCAACACTACCTTTGGCCACACATACTTTTCAGCTTAAAAATGTTTTACATGTTCCAGATATTGCTAAAAATTTGGTCTTTGTAAAGCAATTTTGTACTGACAATAAAGTTTCGGTGGAATTTTTTCCACAATTGTTTCAGGTGAAGGATCTCAACTCAGGGGCTCCAATGGTAATCAGAAAAACTAAAGATGGAGGATATGAGTGGCCGCACAAATATTTTCCTTTTGTTTAGTCTGCTTCAGTAAAACAACCTCTTCATATTTGGCACTCTCGTTTAGGACATCCTTCTGCTTCTATTTTAAAGACAATTGTTTCTTCATCTATGATTTCTAATTTTAAACAATTGTCTACTTTTCATTGCAGTGATTGTTCAATAAATAAAAGCCACAAATTGCCTTTTCAAAATTCATTTGCATTCATTACAAAAACACCTCTTGAGCTTGTGTACTCGGATGTATGAACCTCGCCGGTTATGTCTATTGATAGTTACAAATACTATGTTGTATTTTTAGACCATTCCACACATTACACATGGTTGTATCCAATTAGCAACAAATCAAATGTTAAAGCTGTGTTTATTTGCTGGAAATCCTTAGTTGAAAATAGATTCAACAACCAACTTATCTCATCATATACTGATAATGGCGGTGAGTACGTTGCCTTGGCATCCTTTTTTGCATCTTGTGGAGTCTCTCATCTCACCATTCCGCCACACACGCCTCAACATAACGGTTTTTCAGAATACTGGTATTGCCATATTGTGGAAACAGGCTTGTCCCTGCTCACACATGCTTCGATACTAATTACTTATTGGTCGTATGCTCTTCCAGCAGCTGTCTATCTCATTAATAGGCTGCCAATACCGACGCTATCGAATATGTCTCCATATGCTAAGTTATTTTTATCTCAACAAAATTATACAAAGTTACGAGTCTTCGACTGTCTCTGCTATCCTTGGCTACGTCCATACACCAGTCACAAGCTCGATCCTTGCTCACGGCCTTGTACTTTCCTCAGTTATTTTTAACAATAAAGTGCTTTTCTATGTCTTGATATTTCTACTAATCGCATTTTTGTTAGCTGTCATGTTCAATAAATTGAACATGAATTTCCTTTTAAAAAAAGTTCATCCTCTACGTCCTCTAATGTGCCTCAGACTTGGTGTCCGCCACTCACTTATATCCCACTTCAACCGCTCATTCCTCCATCTCCATTACCACCCTCACGTTCAGCTTCTTCTCCTAATGAAACATCACTTACTCCACCTGCCACCTCTGTTTTGTAGTTGCCGGAGATAGATGATGCAACATCATTTGCAGTTTCTTAAGATACCACAAAATACTGCTGCCTCACATGTGGTTTCATCTGTTCCTGATGTTCCAGCATCGTCTAATGAAGACTTACATGCTGCTGTCCCAGCTTTTGTGAACCAGCATCCTATGGTGACTCGTTCTAAAAACAATATTCACAAACCTAAGAAGCATCAGGCACTTGTGGCTAAGACTTGCTCTCTCTTTGATGATTAACCAACAATAGTAATGCAGGCATTCAAGGATGAACGATGGCGACATGCTATGAGTGAGGAATTTAGTTCAATTCTTCATGTGCTTGTACAGGCTGGTTTTGTGAATTCACTTGTAGATGCATCACTCTTTGTGTTCAATTCAATAAACACAATCATCTATACCTTTGTTTATGTCGATGACATAATTGTAACACGGAATAACATAGCGTTGGTGCATTCGTTTATCAAGTTTCTCAGCACAAGATTTTCTATCAAGGATCTTGGTCACCTAAATTATTTCTTAGGAGTTGAGGCATCACGTACAACATCTGGTCATCACCTAAATCAGCAACATTACATTGTTGATCTTCTACACAAGACATCAATGACCAATGCTAAGCCAGTATCAACGTCGATGCTTTCCTCTGATCGTCTACAACTCATCTCTGGTCAACCTTTGCAAGGTGGTACAGAATATCGACAAGTTGTTGGTAGCCTTCAGTATCTTCACTTCACCAGGCCCCATACCACGTTTTCTCTCAACAAGCTTTCGCAATTTATACATTTACCGATTGATATTCATTGGTTAGCGGTCAAGAGATTACTACGTTATCTCGCCGGCACAAAGGAGCGTGGTATTTTCTTGGGATCAGATTAAGTTTGCTTAACATGCATTTTTGGATGTCGATTGGGTCGGGAATCGTGATGTTATTACTCCACCGGCACTCATATAGTTTATCTTAGTTCTCATCCTATTCCTTGGTATTCTCAGAAGCAAAGGACACTTGCATGTTCTTCTACCGAAGCTGAGTACCGAGCAATGGCTGACACAACTTCGAAACTTTGTTGGGTACATTCTCTACTACAAGAACTCGACATTAAATCAGAGACTCAACCCGTGATCTACTGTGACAATTTCGGAGCTACGCATCTTTGTGCCAATCATGTTTTTCACTATGGAATGAAGCATGTTGCACTAGATTACCACTTTATTCTTCAGTTGGTCCAATCCGGTTTCTTACGTGTCTCACATGTAGCTTCTAAGGATCAACTAGCTGATGCATTAACTAAGCCTATCACACGGTCATTACTTGAGGCGCATTCTTCCAAGATTGGACTTTCCTCCGAACGCTAATCTTGCGGGGGCGTATAGAGATTATATCTCTAATATGTTATCCAGTTACCTAAATATAAGGATTATATGATGTATAGTCGTTTAGATATTATTCTTCTTCTCTCATTATATATATGTTGTACGTTGTATCATCTTCTTTAACTCAATATATCATTCCCTTCTATACGCGTGACTTGAGCGGGAAATTTATTTCCAAAGAGAAAGATTCACGCCTAAAGTCTTATATTTAAGAAGATGCAACCATTCACATGCAGATGTTTCAACGTTTTGGTTCTTGTGCCTGTTGTACTCTAAAAATTTAAAATTTTCTAATTCCTTATTCAATGTCATTCATAAAGATAGAAAGGTAAGACGGAGAAGGATCAGAAGTAGAAGCGAGTTGCAAAGCCAAGTGGTGATCAATTGCGATACATGGCTAAATCAAGTCTCCACCATAAACCAGACACATCAAGAACAACCTCATGAGGAAAACTGAGCATAAAACAAAGAAATTAGGGATTATTTTGATAAAGGAGAGAGGAAGCGTAAGATTGCAGACATGACACGAAGATGACATTTTTTGTATTCGCAGAAGAAAGCGAAAGAAAGAAGCAATTAGTCTTCGATCAGGCCTACGCTTAGATAACCAGAGTACGTCGAGATTACAATTCTTCTCCAGTTTGAAATTTACAATTGTTATTGAATTGACTTAGCTTCCACATGAATTCAAATACTACAAAATGTTATTTGAAAATATGTTGACTTCCAGGGAAGCCACCAAAGTCACGAATAATGTTGTCAAATAGTCTGCGGCTTGAACATCTTTTAGTGTTAGCTATTTCTGACTTTCTTCTAAGTATTATATGATAAAATATGAAAAATATAAGGATGATAGAGAGAATAGATTATGAGAATGAAGATAATAGAGAAGATTAACTTGTATTGAGTTAAAAAAAAAAACAAAGGAGGCTACAAGAGTTTATATAGATTATTACAAAGTTAATTAGGGCTTCAGGTTTTTTCAAAATGGCCCATTTTCCTTTTTTTTCTTCTTCTTTTCAAGATTATCTTTTCTCCACATATGGTCCCAAAATATGATAGTAAAATTTTACATCACACTAAAGTTAATGAAAATAAGTATAAATTGATAGAATATCATGTTTTAGTCATAGTATTCTTCTTACAATTTTGCCATTGATCACTACACTTCACAAAACGTTTTTAGAACCATTTTCTCATAACTCCTAGAATTTTACTTATATTTTTCGACAAGCTCTTCTCCTTTACCCCATCTTTCAAAACATTCACTTCTTCGATTTGCCATAATGACTGTTTGAATTTTTCTTTTATACTATTTTAAATAAGTACAAATGACTTTTAATACATCATAGAGTTACTGGTGAACTTAAATGGCAATAAGTCGAGGAAGTGCCTTTCGGAGAGTGGCTCATAGCCACCATTTCCTTCCTAACCATGTGGAGTTCGATTCCACTTGACCACGTGTGTGCGGTATAGGCTATTTGGGAGGCCTGTTGTGCCCAGTTTAAGTCGACAAAAAAATGGCGATAAGTCTCACTGCAAAATGTCCATCGCCAAGTGTATCTAACCAAATCCTATAACACAACACTATAAAACAGTTTTGTGGGCACAATGGACTAGTTTATATTAGGATTAGTTGGTTAAGGTTCATCAAAATGTTCCGGTTTATGTTGGTATACAATTTAATTATTGTTGTAGCTTTGGTTTAGTTGGTTAAGTTTGTTATATATTGTAACAGAAAATAAACTTGTTCATTAATGGCGAATCAAAGTTTTACAACAAACTCTCTCTCAATCTTCATTCACAAATATGGTATCAGAGCAATTTCTGCTCAAATTCACTCTGATTTCTTCAGATTTTTCTCGATTCTTCATCTCCTTATCATTACCTATCTTATCATCCGATTAATTTTCTAATCGGAGCTCATTTCTTCTCCGATGATTCTTCTGTGACTTTATGTTCTTCGTATGAGCTATGTTGAAGTTCAAATTCACAAATGGCGAAGCAAGGAAAGAAGCAGAAACCTCGAAGCACCTCACCGAATCCAGCTAATAATCCTCCAGGAAACAACAAGTCTTCTTCATCCAAGGAAGATCTATTCCAGAATTTTTCACCTCGTGGTAAATCGGATGAGCATACATCACGAATGGCGGTCTATGATAATATTCATAGTCCGTTCCATTTGCATTATTTCGATCATCCAGGTATGAGCATCGTAACTCATAAATTAGACGGATCTAATGACAATAA
>OVBE01014077.1:0-12278 GCA_900406425.1 Iberis pinnata | reverse complement strand
TATATATATATATATATATATATGCATATATATATACATGACTTTTATTTTCACCAAAAATTTGGTAATTATGAATGAAAGGTAATCATTTATAGTTATTTTTAAAATTCAATCGTCCTTAGTAGTGTATAGGTATTTGATAAAGAATAGATTCACTATTTATGATATTTTTACTTTGTATAGAGTTTTCCAAAATCAATATTAAAACTTTAACTATCATTTGTGTAAATTTTGTTTAATCTTTAGTTTTAAACGATCTATGGTTAAAAAGGTGATGAATATTCACTAGTATAATTTATTTTGTATAATAAAGAACTTCGGAAAAAAGATGGAAGTAATGGACGATCAAAGAAGGGAAAATGATCAAATTGCAAAAAAAAATTAATTGAAACTAATATAAATCGTGAAGGATCGGTTTGTCACATATATAATTTTCTTATTTATTTTACTAAAATTTATCTCATATTTGTATTGAAATAATAAAACGTTAATTTATAGTATAAATATTTTGATTGAACAATTTGACAATATTTTAGAAAATATGTGTTCTAAAAGAGTAGTATTTTAAGAGTTTACAAACGTAAAATATGTTAATAATGATGGGTGACGTGATCATGATTTTATTACTCTCTGTTTTTTTGTGTCAATCAAATAAGTCTAGTTTATCACTCAAAATTTTTAGTAAACTAGACTAATATGTCGATACCTATATATACAAATAGATAAGCCATTTCTGATTAACCTTTTTGTCTTACAAAAATATGTGGGATAGTTGAAAAGAAGCAAAATATAAATAATTAATACTCTACCTTATGTTGATCATAGTATTTTAATCATAATTAACCAAATATATTTATACATGAATGGAACTCATTGGTTATATAAGGTAGAGCCCAAAACATTGGACCATAGTACAATAACCAATTGAAAATTAACAAAATAATATTAATTTTAATATAAAAATTAGGTAAAGAAAAGTAATTTATGAGTTATAGCCCAAAATATTGGACCATAATACAATAACCAATTGAAAATTAACAAAATAATATTAATTTTAATATAAAAATTGGGTAAAGAAAAGTAATTTGTCAATCAGTTATTACTAGAGTTTTTTTATTGACAAACTTGTTATTTTCCATTAAGTCATTTTAATCTAGATAAATCAAAATTTCTAATTTTAGTTTCATAGTTACTCTGTTATTTAACAATAATTATACATTTTCTTATGCTCCATAATTTAAAAAATTATTGAATTATTAGATTTTTCTGGAGTGATGAAAATTGCTATCCAAATTCATTAATTGCTTATTACATATTGTTGATTGTTCTAGTTTTGGTGGTATCAAAAACTTTAAATACTTATCTTACTAAAATACATTTGAACCTAAATATTAGTTATAATCAAAAGTATATGCATACAAATATATATAATATTTTTATCAATATATATTTTTCACACATTTAAAAAATGTAGTGTGCTTGGAGTCCAAAAAATTACGAAATATTACTCAAACTTGTGAATGACGAGCTAAAGGCAAAATGCTACGTGATAAGACTACAAGACAATCCTAGCAAGCAAAGAGTTGAGGAAAATTTTTACGAAATGACATGCATTAAAGTTAAGTGGGAACCAAAAATTAAAAACAGAGTTGATTATATGTGAAAGTTACGACAATATAATAATATATTAACCAATTGCACATATATTACGGTTAACCCATTAACTGAAAAATAGAGATGCTTGATTCTTGGTGGACTAACTGAATTGCGGTAAGTGTTAAAATAATTATCAAATAATAATAGTTTCTATATATAGTATAATTGATTTATGCATCTTATTTTACAGAAATTTGGAAAAAATGGAAGATTATACGAGTGTTACAACATAAACCTCTTCCATACAAAGATATGCTCGACCAAATTTTTTGTGAACATGATTTGGATCAGGATAATTTTTATTCGCCATACACACTTCGTACACAAATCCGAAAAATAGTTAACGATGAAGTAAGTGATAATGATGATGACCTAGAACTTGATGAACCACCAGAAGACAATGATTCTCAATTTCCCTTAGAGCTAACATTTGATGATGACAGATTTCACGTGCTAGTCAATCATCTCTCGCTGCTAGGAGAGAACATGCACGAAGTTCTTCATCTCGTACAAATAAATCAAACTTGCGTGTTCGAAAGTCTACTTCTAAACGTCCAAAACAGAAAAGAATTAACTTCGAGAGCCAAATCTAAAATGGATTTCAACGTCTTAATGAGTCTCGAACAAGCTTGTTGGATGTCTTACGGTCAAGATATACCCAGAAGGCAACTTTTGGTGATGCTTTAGCTGTCTTAGAGACGTTGGCTATTGAACACATGAGACAATTATGGTGGGCAGCAAATAGGTTGTTGATGAACGAAGAAGACATTCGTGATGGATTTATGAAGTTATGAAGCGAATATAATAAAATACTATTTTTGGAGAGGCTAACGGGAGTTGATAGATATGACTATCCATGTGATATTATCAATTTGAGAAGTACTAGCTCTGAAACTTCTTCACTTCCATCTACACATTCACAAATGGCAAGAATAAACACTAATGCATCCTCAAGTTACTGTCCAGAATACAAAATATTTGATACGAGTTTTTCAGGGACTACTTTCTTATTTTTTCTACGAATTGTGTCACCTAACACAATATGGATAGCTAAAAGTGACTCACATTAGCTATTTATTATTGCTTTTGCTAACAACGATTATAACTAATAAACTATTTATTTTAAAATAAATCATCACTTGCTATGTTTTTTCAATAAAATGTTATTTTTATTTATATTGAGTTGTTTAAACAATTATTCTAACATTTTAATTTTTTTCTTCTATAAATTACGTATCGCAAACTTGCATTTATGTGGAATTGAAAATTTATCGGATAAAAAATTGGGAAATTATTATTGCTAGAAGAAGAGAAAATACTATACACTCATATTTCTCCAGTGTTGGAATATTACAGAATTTTTTTTTGTAAAGAGCCAATGAATTAAGACAAAGGCAGGGGATGGCAAATTATTCGAGACCAAATCTACAAACATGAGAGTTCATATCAAATTATTTTGCGAATGAGTCCAGCGTGTTTACACATCTGTGTGAAGTATTAAAGAAGATATATAACTTACAAGACACACATAATATGTCTGTTGACAAGAGTGTTGCAATCTTTCTCATTCTTTGTGGACAAAATGACACTCAAGGTGATCTTGGTTTAAGATTTGGTCATGAACATGAGACAATATGTCAAAATTTTCATCAAATTCTTGGGGCAATGGAACATATGGCTGTAGATTACATACAACCTAGAACAACCCAAGAACTTGAAGCTATATCAAACTGTCTTGAAAGAGATAAATATTGGCCTTATTTTAGTGGAGTTATTGGAGCGTTAGATGAAACTCATGTACCTCTTATGGTGACTCTAAGAAGAGAATCTATTCGATTTAATAATCGAAAAGGAAAGGTGAGTCTCACTGTCTTAGCAATGTGCGACCTAGACATGCTTTTCACATATTGTTTTGTTGGTATGGCGGGGTTAGCTCATAATGCACGAGTATTGTTGAACCGGTATTAATAGTTCTAAGACTCGGTCATGGTTTTCTTCGAGAGTGAGCGATCGACAAGGTATCTGCTGCGGATTGTGTTGACGGATGAGATTCCTGATTCCTTTTCTGATGGATACTATTTTGGTAGGCTAGATTTCCTTTAGGTGATAGATTTCCCTTTCGACATATACGAGGCGGTCTCGACTATCTTCAGTTGATAGGCAAGGTCCTTTGAGCTGATGGACGAGATCTATACCCATTGAAAGACGAGGTCTTGTTCTAACGATGGTCGGGGTCTTCTGCGATTTATAGACGAGGTTCTTGAGTCGATCTTTGAGTTTGATGGATGGTCTTATGTGTTTGATGTACGGGGTCTCTGAGTCGATAGACGGGGTCTTCTTAAGTTGATGGACAAGGTCTCTCTGAGTTGATGGACGAGGTCTCTCTACGTCGATAGAAGAGGTCTTTTTGAGTTGATAGACGGGGTCTTCTTGAGTTGATGGACAAGGTCTCTCTAAGTCGGTTAGACGAGGTCTCTTCGAGTCGATAGATGAGGTCTTTTTGAGTTGATAGATGGGGTCTTCTTGAGTTGATGGACAAGGTCTCTCTGAATCGATAGACGAGGTCTTTTTAAATTGATAGACGGGGTCTTCTTAAGTTGATGGACAAGGTCTCTCTAAGTCGATAGACGAGGTCTTTTTGAGTTGATAGACGAGGTCTCTCTAAGTTGATAGACGACGTCTCTCTGGTGACTAATGTGTCTTGATAGACGAGTTTCTCTTGATAGACAAGTTCTCTAAGAGTCGATATACGAGGTCTTTTTGAGTTGATAGACGAGGTCTATCTGAGTCGATAGACGAGGTATCTCTGGTGACTAATGTGTCTTGATAGATGAGTTTCTCTTGATGGACGAGACTCTTCTGATGTGTCTTGATAGACGAGGCTCTCTAGATAGATTAGGCTCTTCTTAGATGATTGATGTGTCTTGATGGGCGAGGCTCTCTTTATGGACTAGGCTCTTTTTAGGATAATTAGATGACTTTTTTGAATTGTTTCCATGGACGATACTGACTCTCTATGGACGAGGCTATCTGGTTGATGAGATTCCTTCTCAGGTAATCACTGTCTTGATGGACGGGGCACTCTTATGGACGAGGCTCTTTTTATAGGTGAATTAGATGACTTTAGTGAATAGTTTTGACGGATGAGACTCTCTATGGACGAGGCTCTTTGGTTGATGAGATTCCTTCTTAGATAATCACTGTCTTGATGGATGGGGCTTTCTTATGCTGATAGACGAGGCTATCTTTAGTTGATAGACGAGGCTGCCTTTTAGTTATAGACGGGCTGTCTTTGAGTTGTAGACGAGGTTGTCTTTGAGTTGTAGACGAGGCTGTCTTCATCTGATAGACGAGGCTGTCTTTAAGTTGTAGACGAGGCTATCTTCAGTTGATAGATGAGGCTATCTTTTAGTTATAGACTAGGATGTCTTCAACTGATAAACGAGGCTGTCTTTTTGTTATAGACGAGGCTATCTTTGAGTTGTAAACGAGGCTATCTTCAGCTGATAGACGAGGCTGTCTTTTTGTTAGGCGAGGCTGTCTTTGAGTTGTAGACGAGGCTGTCTTCAGCTGATAGACGAGGTTAACTTTAGTTGATAGACGAGGCTGTCTTTTGGTTATAGACGAGGCTATATTTGAGTTGTAGACGAGGCTGGCTTCATCTGATAGACGAGGCTGTCTTTTTGTTATAGAAGAGGTTGTCTTCAAGTTGTAGACGAGGCTGTCTTCAGCTGATAGACGTGGCTATGTTTTAGTTATAGATGAGACTGTCTTTAGCTGATAAACGAGGCTGTCTTTTTGTTTTTACTTCGTCTATATCCCGTTGATATTTGGTAATCGTTGTTACTATTTTTTTGTCTTTTTTTCCCTTTTGTTCTGAAGGTAGAAGTGCTCTATTTATATAAAGTATTTCCAATTTTTGTTCAGTGAACAGTGTTACTAGGTCCACGTGCTTTTGATGGGTACCACCCGGTCGATACCGGGTCGTCGGGTTGGATAAAAAATGGGGGCTTTTTAACGGTCCTCGACAAGGGTGACAACCAGTGCCCTACAATTACTCCCTCCCAGGTCGACGATGAGATTATGTCGAATAGGTCATGTCGTTGAGCCGGTTGAGAAGTTTATTTTTGGTCCAATAGAATACTTGACTTAAGTTGGTCGAATGATGTGTCGCCATGTGGACACAAAAAACAAGGGGTTGCTTTATTATTAAATATATTTTTTGACTAAGTATATTTGATCAAACGAGGTTGCGGCATGGGTGCACAGTTTTTTGGTTTATCGACGAGGCTTTAGTAGTTATTGGTCGAGGCTCTGGCCCTTGTAGCCTTTAGGCAAAGTCTTTAGGCGAAGCTTTAGTTGCACGTGGTGTTTTGACGAAGCTTTAGGTCGTCGCAGTCTTTAGACGAAGCTTCAATTCGACGTGGTCTTTAGACAAACAAAGCTTTAGTTCATCGTAGTCTTTAGACAAAGCTTTAGTTTGACGTGGTCTTTAGACAAAGCTTTAGGTCGTCATATTTAGACGAAGCTTTAGTTTAACGTAGTCTTTAGACGAAGCTTTAGCTTGACATGGACTTTTGACGAAGCTTTAGGTCGTCGCAGTCTTTAGACGAAGCTTTAGTTCGACGTGGTCTTTAGAAAAAAGCTTTAGGTCGTCGTATTTAGACGAAGCTTTAACTTGACGTGGTCTTTAGACGAAGCTTTAGGTCGTTGAGGTGTGACCTCAGTTTTCTAGGAGACTGGGTCCTTTGGACGAGGCTTTAGCTCGATTTTTTGGACAAGGCTTTAGCTCGTTGAGGTGTGACCTCGAGTTTTTAGGAGACCGAGTCTTTTGTATGAGGCTTTAGCTCGATATTTTAGACGAGGCTTTAGCTCGATTTTTTAGATAAGGATTTAGCTCGTTGAGGTGCGACCTCGAGTTTTAAGGAGACTGAGTCCTTTAGACGAAGCTTTAGCTCGGTTTTAAGACGAGGCTTTAGCTTGTTGAGGTGCGACCTCGAGTATTTAGGAGACTGAGTCCTTTGGACGAAGCTTTAGCTCGGTTTTAAGACGAGGCTTTAGCTCGTTGAGGTGAGACCTCGAGTTTTTAGGAGACTGAGTCCTTTGGACGAGGCTTTAGCTCGATTTTTTAGACGAGGCTTTAGCTCGTTGAGGTGCGACCTCGAGTTTTTAGGAGATTGAGTCATTTGGACGAGGCTTTAGCTTGATTTTTTAGACGAGGCTTTAGCTCGTTGAGGTGCAACCTCGAGTTTTTAGGAGACTGAGGCGAGGAGGTATAACCTACCCCCCCCCAGAATTTTTATTTATTTATTTAATAGTCGCGCCCCTTATACAAAAAACTATGGGGGCTGCCTACGTACCCATTATAGAGGGATCAAGCCATACGTAGTTCTATTACAATGGTGTTTGAGTACTAGTGATAGCGTCTCTGGTATCTGCCGTTCCATGGTCTTGGAATTCGTAGGCCATCGAGGGTAGTAAGTTGATATGTGTTTGGTGCGACCGTCTCGGTGACTTGGTACAGACATTCCCAGCTGATTCCCAGCTTTCTTGTTCCTATTTCCTTTGTGTTTTCAAAAACATGTCTTAGGACGAGGTCTCCTTTGGTAAAATGCTTGATCTTAATATTTTTGTTGTAGTGTCTACCTGTTGCCTGTTGATAATTCTGGATTCGAAAAAGCGCCTGGTCGCGAGCCTCTTCTACTTTGTCGAGCTGGTCGTGCAACATTTCATTGTTGAGTTGTTCGTGCTGGGGCATCTTTAGTCATCTGAGGCTATACACATTAGCTTCGGCGGGTACCATAGCCTCGATGCCGTGGGAGAGCGAGAACGGTGTTGGATTTGTTGCTGTGCGTGGCGTGGTGCGATGTGACCAGAGAACTTCGTTCAATTCGTCGGTCCAAGAATTCTTTTTTTTTCTTTTTCTCTAGCCTCTTAAGGCCGTCGACTATTGTTTTGTTGGTTGCTCGGCTTGCTCATTTCCGTGTGGGTATCGTGGTGTTGAATGGCTAAGTTTGATCTTCCACGTCGCGCAGAAATTTTCAAATTTATGAGAACATAACTGAGTGCCGTTGTCGGTGACTATTTCGTATGGTAGACCATGACGAAATATGATGTATTTCCAGACGAAGTTCTGGAGTTGGTGGTCTTTTTCCTTGGCGTATGCTTCAGCCTTGACCCATTTCCTAAAGTAATCTGTCATTACTAAGGAAGTTTTTGTCTGGAGGCCGGAAACGGACCCACTATATCCATCGCCCAACGCATGAAGGGGTACGACAAAGTTGTTGTTCAGAGATACTCGGTTGGCAAGTGGCTGGAAGTAGCATATCGTTGGCATTGTTTGCATTTGGCTGAAAAGGCACGACAGTCGGTTATCATGGTTGGCTAGTAATGGCCGTGGCTTTTGATTTTCCTGGCTAGGGTGCAACCGCCGGAGTGGTTGCCACCAGCACCTTTGTGAGCTTCGGTCATAACCCTTGTAGCTTCATCGCTTGATATGCATGTAAGCAGGATCCCCGTAGAGTCTCTTTGCAATAACATATCTTTTGCCACTATGTAATTTGCTGCTTTCGCTTTGAGTCGCGTTGCTGCCCACTTTTCTGTGGGTACGTCACTGCAGGTTATATACTTTTTTGTGTCTGCTCGCCAGTCGTTGTCGGCGTGCTGGTCGTTGGCTCCGTTGACGGGGCCAGCTTCCACCGTGTGTATTCTCATAGCTGGTATACTTGGTAGTGGAATTTCTTTGATTGGGACCGTTTGTGTCATACCATTCTTGGTTACTGAGGCGAGGGTTGCGAGTGCGTCTGCCGATTGATTTTTGCTTCGTGGTATCTTGATGATCTCAACTTGGTCGAATTCTCGACAGATGGTCTGGACGAGCCTTTGATATGCGGTCATTTTATCGTTCCTCGCCACGTAGTCGCCATTGAACTGGTTTGCGGCGAGCTGAGAATCACAATGCGCATGTACTTTCTTTGTCACGATGCTTTTTACTAGGCGAAGCCCATCGATGATTGCCTCGTATTCTGCCTCATTGTTGGACGCAGTAAATCCGAGCCTGATGGATTGTTCGATCGCTTCACCCGTGGATGATTCTGGACGGATTCCTATGCCCGATATGATTAATCGTGATGAGCCGTGTATGTAAAGGATCTAGGTAGTTGATGCGTCGGTGGATTTGATCATCTCTTGTGGGAGTTCAACTAGGAAATTTGCTAGGACTTATGATTTCGCGCTTGTTCGGCGGCGGTAGTCGATGTCATATTCTCTGAGCTCAATGGCCCACTTAGCTATTCTTCCTGACTGGCTTAGACTATGCAGTACTATGCGTAGTGGTTGGGCGGTCATGACAGCGATGGTATGCGATTGAAAGTATGGTCTAAGTTTTCTGGCGGTGGTGACATTGTGTTCGTTCCATGGCGATCGTAAAAACGGTCATGTAATGGCTCGGGTCGTTATTTCCTTCGAACACAAGGAACTTTATTTTGGCAGTGTGACTAATCTGTGTTTTTGTGATCCTTTTCGTGAATGGGGTTTGCTGGATCTCTTCCACAACATGTTCTATTTCATGTGCCGAGCCGACGGCTTTGTGGACCTGTGAGCTTATCTCGCAGAGTTGTGCTCTAAAGATAGCTATTTCATTGGCGTTTATTTGTATGCCCAGTAGCGGTGTCGTTCGTTCGGCCAAACCGGTCGGGGTAAGTTGTAATCCGGAGTGTGGGGGTGTATTCGAAGTGCCAAAGAGGTTACGGTTGATTATTTCGAGGTTAAGCCGTCTTTCGCTGGCAGCCACGGTTGTATCGAACCTTGTGCGAAATTCGTTTGCTTCCCTAGCTTGGCCATCTAGGCGCTGTAGAATTATTCTGTTGGTCTCTGCTTGCTAGTTCTCTTGGGTTTGGTTCTCCCATGGTGGGTTTACCGCTGGTGGATCTTGTACTTGTATTTCGTCGATATCCTGATCATCTTCTATGATTTCTTGATTATTTTCAGCCAATGTTATTTTCGGACCCTCTAGAAAATATGTTTACCTCGATCCCCACAGACGGCGCCAAATGTTGAACCGGTCTTAACAGTTCTAAGACTCGATCACATTTTTCTTCGAGAGTGAGCGATCGACAAGGTATCTGCTGTGGATTGTGTTGACGGATGAGATTCATGATTCCTTTTCTGATGGATACTATTTTGGTAGGCTATACTTCCTTTAGGTGATAGATTCCCCTTTCGGCATAGACGAGGCGGTCCTCAGTTGTCTTCAGTTGATGGGCAAGGTCCTTCTGAGATAATGGATTGGATCTCTACTCATTGACAGACGAGGTCTTCTTTTGACGATGGTCGGGGTCTTCTACGATTGATAGACGAGGTTTCTGAGTCGATCTCTGAGTTTGACGGATGGTCTTCTGTGTTTGATGGACGGGGTCTCTGAGTCGATAGACGGGGTCTTCTTGAGTTGATGGACAAGGTCTCTCTAACTCGATAAACGAGATCTCTCTGAGTCGATAGACGAGGTCTTTTTAAGTTGATAGACAGGGTCTTCTTGAGTTGATGGACAAGGTCTCTCTGAGTCGATAGACGAGGTCTCTTTGAGTTGATAGATGAGGTCTTTTTGAGTTGATAGACAAGGTTTTCTTGAGTTGATAGACAAGGTCTCTTTGAGTCGATAGACGAGGTCTTTCTGAGTCGATAGACGAGGTCTTTTTGAGTTGATGGACGAGGTCTTCTTGAGTTGATGGACAAGGTCTCTCTGAGTCGATAAATGAGGTCTTTCTGAGTCAATAGACGAGGTCTTTTTGAGTTGATAGACGAGGTCTCTCTGGTAACTAATGTGTCTTGATAGACGAGTTTCTCTTGATGGACGAGGCTCTTCTGATGTGTCTTGATAGACGAGGCTCTCTAGATGGACTAGGCTCTCTAGATGCACTAGGCTCTTCTCAGATGATTGATGTGTCTTGATGGGCGAGGCTCTCTTGATGGACATGGCTCTTTTTAGGTGAATTAGATGACTTTGGTGAATTTTTTCCATGGACGAGACTGACTCTCTATGGACGAGGCTCTCTGGTTGATGAGATTCCTTCTCAGCTAATCACTGTCTTGATGGACGGGGCCGTCTCTCTTATGGATGGGGCACTTTTTAGGTGAATTAGATGACATTGGTGAATAGTTTTGACGGATGAGACTCTCTATGGACGAGGCTCTTTGGTTAATGAGATTCCTTCTTAGATAATCATTGTCTTGATGGACGGGGCTCTCTTATGCTGATAGACGAGGCTATCTTTAGTTGATAGATGAAGCTGTCTTTTAGTTATAGACAAGGTTGTCTTTGAGTTGTAGACGAGGTTGTCTTCATCTGATAGACGAGGCTGTCTTTTTATTATAGATGAGGCTGTCTTTAAGTTGTAGATGAGGCTATCTTCAGCTGATAGACGAGGCTATCTTTTAGTTATAGACGAGGTTGTCTTCAGCTGATAAACGAGGCTGTCCTTTTGTTATAGACGAGGCTGTCTTTGAGTTGTAGACGAGGCTATCTTCAGCTGATAGACAAGGCTGTCTTTTTGTTAGGCGAGTGTGTCTTTGAGTTGTAGACGAGGTTGGCTTCATCTGATAGACGAGGCTATCTTTAGTTGATAGACGAGGCTGTCTTTTAATTATAGACGAGGCTGTCTTTGAGTTGTAGAAGGGTTGTCTTCATATGATAGACGAGGCTGTCTTTTTGTTATATACGAGGTTGTCTTTAAGTTGTAGACGAGGGTGTCTTTAACTGATAGACGAGGCTATCTTTTAGTTATAGACGAGGTTGTCTTCAGCTGATAAACGAGGTTGTCTTTTTGTTATTACTTCGTCTATATCGCTGTTGATCTTCGGTAATCGTTGTTACTATTCCGTCTTGTCTTTTTTTTCCTCTTTTGTTCTGAAGGTAGAAGTGCTCTATTTATAGAAAGTATTTCCAAGTTTTGTTTAGTGAACATTGTTACTAGGTCCGCGTGCTTTTGATGGGTACCACCCGGTCGATATCGGGTCGTCGGGTCGGATAAAAAATGGGGGCTTTTAACGGGCCTCGACAAGGGTGACAACCGGGGCCGAACAAGTATTATCAACAACTAATAGAGATGATCCTATGTTTCCTACTCTGCCTGAAGAAAAATATTATCTTGTAGATTCTGGGTATACCAACATACGTGGATATTTAACTCCATACAGGAAACAAAGTAACAATGGCACATGATATCATCTACAAGAGTTTTTGAACGGAGAACCGCCAAAAAATAGCAAGGAGATGTTTAACAGATGACATGTATCCCTTTGTTCAGTTACTGAACGAACATTCGGTGTTTGGAAGAAAAAATGGAGAGTCTTAAATGAATTTCCAAGGTATAATGTTGTTGTAAATGGAAGAAAAAAAACTAACGTTGATAACGAATTTTTAATCGTTTTGTGAGCCACAATTGCTCAACGTTAGTTTTTTTCTTCCATTTTGATAATATTGTTTTGTAATTTGGAATCAATTTTTATATTATTTTTTAATTATTAAATTAATTTTTATCTTTTAAATATATATTTTTAAAATATTTAATATATATATATATATATATACTCTACAAATATTCCTCTCATATATGTATTCCTCT